>VXBO01013145.1:0-17625 GCA_013400135.1 Rhinoptilus africanus
CCTCCCTGGGCAGCCTGTTCCTCCTGCAGATCTTCAGACGGCACTTGGAGGGTCTGCAATGTTCACTTAAGTATGCTGTGACCATGGGGATGCTCACTCAGTGCCTCCATCTCTTCTAGCAAATGGCATGCAAAGCCATTCCCTGACTCGACTGCCACAGCCTGGCCACATCCACACTCTCAGACCCTGCAACCCTCCAAGACAAGGTGGCCACATGCGAACTTTCTCATGTGTACAGGGTCTGCTGACACATGCTGAAAGCCTGCCAGCGCGTATTCTATCAATTTAGCAGTACAGACAGTTGCTTTCCAGAGCCAGCACAGACATTGCTATGCTATCCAACACCAAGTTCCCTATGAAGACAACAGAGAAAGGTGATTTGCATCCTTTAATACAAGAGCCTCCCTCTCATGTACTATGTAAATGATGTCAAAAGCAAATGGGTAAGAACCAAGGCCTTCTTTTTACTATTTTCTGGGCATAGTCGTATACAGTAGACCCAAATTTTCATTAAAAAACAAAAAATTACTTTTGGTGAGCACAAAATATGTAAATCAGACCATGGTCAATTCTGATGAAATGGCAGCAGAGCTTGTGCATCTGACAAGGTGATGTCTAATAGAAACCTGTGCTGTCTCCAGTTTATAGAGGAATCACCAAGGTTATGTTACCGAAAAGCTACATGAAGGGAAGTGATCAGAGGGAAAGAAAATAGTCAGGAAAAAGAAAAAAAGTAAATGGTATCCTGTAAAAATCAATTCAAAACAAGCTTTCCAAGGAAAGAAGGGAATAAACAAAAATGACAGAAGATAGTATGGATTAGCAGAAGATGATCAGGAAGGAAAAAACAAATGAGACTACACCTTGGGAAAAGAAAAAAAAAAGGGAAAGAAAACTGCATACAAGGGTCTGCAGTTATACTCATGGAATTGATTTTACTTGCACATCTAACAGCTAAATATGCGGTATTTATCTGAAAAAATTTCATGAGTCAGTGTGGAATGAGAACAGAGTGGAAGATGATAACTTCAAATAATGAATGCTGATGTCATTTGAGAAAAATCTCTACTTATTCCTCTGCACAAAATTCAGCCACTGGGCTGTTGTGGTTAAAATAAAAATACTTTCCACTAGACTTTTTTATAGTGAATTATAAACTCTACAAGAAGAAGAACCGAAGCCAGTGTCTCTTATGCAATACTGGATGATGTGTGTTGTTCTACAGCTCCTGTTGTGTTTTTAATTTGCTTGAATTGATCTATCTTTACTTGTTCAACTCCCTGTGTATATGATCTCTCAAAAATCCACTGACGTCAGCCACAAGCTAACCAAGAACAGAGCCACTGTTACCAGAAGGGAGAATAGATTGTATAAAAAAGAGCCTTTTACAAAAACAAAAAATATCATTGCAAAATATATGACCCAAAAGAGCTTACAGATATCTTACAAAGGAGTAGGTTGATGGCCTAAACCAACCACATCCAAATCCATATTGTAGCAGAATTAAGAGATGATCTTTATGAAGTGGGGACTGACAGGGGCTCATGGGATTTAGCAAATAATCCAACTTCTGGACCACAGGAGATACTCACAGATTTGAAGAACTCACAGAGGAAAAATCTCAAGAAGAGTGATAGAAGGTTTCAGCTCCTGCCTGCTTTTTGTGAACACTTGAACAGTGTCAAGGGCACTGTTCCCAACACAGTGAAACCTGCCATATGTTAGCACCCCCTAAACGTGTAAAGATATTCACCTCTGGCATGAAACATCTTGGGACAATGGGAAGTGTTATAATATCAACTCATCTTGAGTAAAGAGGATTTTCATTTTACCATCTGCACTCAAAATGCAGTAGTACTTAAGATTTACAAAGAAGATAAAATAGTAACGACATGTATGGACCAGAAGCAGCATGAGACCCCACAGTGCAAGTCGTGTCCTTACACCATTACAGTCTAGAACCAGTACGAATTGTCAAAATCCCGGCAAAATGAGCTTTGTGATAGAGTGTCTGAATGCAATGGGAAAGATGTATGCATATTTAAGGACTAAGATTAATTCCAGGCTGTAGTTCACGATATCTGGAAACAAGTCTGATACAAGAGTTACTGCCCTCAATGTTTAATGCCAGCAGTCACCAACCCTCTAGGAGAGACTACACATTGCATGGGGTGTCCACTCTCAAAAGACTTCCTAATAAATCAGAAAACACTGGCAGTGGGGCAAATGTACAGATGCTAACTTTCTGAATCTGGATGGGTGCTAGTCAGTGCCCTCTGAATTGGGGTCAGCACAGGCTAGCTTCTAAGAAAGAGACTTATCTCATACACCCATTTGAGCGAGGCCCTCTCAGAGCCTGGCTTTGTCTTCTTATTCAGCGCTGGAAGACCTCTGCAGCTTGCCTAAATGAAGGCTGACCTGGGACTTCAGCAGCCCTTGTCCTTGCAAAGTACAACCCTTCAGAAGTCTTTCGTGTGAAGGGACAGATGGGCTGTTTCAAGGGAAAACACAGTAACCAGCCCACCTGAGCCCAGCTCTCCGCCTCCCCCACGTAGCTCCGCAGCCCAACCAAGCGCACTCACAGCCCAAACACTTTCTGTTTAACTCACCCTTCCTTTTCCTGCTTCCCTGTGCTGACGTTCTTGCAACATCTGGATCTGTTCTTAGTTAAGGACAGGAAAAGAGTGGAGAGAAGCTGCTGTTATTAGCCTTACACATCAGTGCCACGGAAGATCACAAAGAGTTTGCCTGTATTTTTACATTGTTCGTCTGTATTTTCACTGTTTTCTGTCTCTTCCAGTTCCTGCAGATCCCCCAGCTGCAAATAGGTTCACAATAAATTGAGCTTTTCCATCAGCCACAGAACTCTGAAACTTCAAAAACTTCTCACGTTCTCCATTTCCATATAAGCTACAATAATTCTTGCTGAAGTTTGTATTTAAAATAACTGTACTGTGTATGTATATTTCCCTGCATTACGTAATAGGAAGAGAGATCTGGTATCTAACACAGGGCTGAGTGGTGGTGGGTTTTTTTCAGTGAGTTACAATAACTCCATATGCCAAAACATTAAAATAGCTCCCTTATTTTTTTTTTTTTGCAAGTAGGAATAAGGCATATGCAACTTTCTCCATATGAATTTTTAACCTGCTATCTCCCCAGTTCCTTATAAGCACTGTGAGGATGTAAAAATTACTCATGTTTAAACAGAATTTAATCTTAATCTTAAAGTGATCTCATGAATATTTGCCAAAAATAGATGTTTAACTGGTAACAAATATAATACCTCCTTACCATCATGTTTTTAATAACAAGATACCTAAGCAAATCTTGATATGGGCAAATGTTAAAAATAGGTGGATTTATTTAGGTAACAGACAATACAATTATACATTTTGGAGTTTCATTTCCCTAAGTCCATATATCCAGAAAGGTGAGGGGTTGCAACAGGATTTTTCATAATGAAAGTGAATCAGCATACTCCTAGGTAGCATGTTTCGTTAGTGGATTTTTCCTCTTAACCTTGTGTTAAAATATGCCACATGGAAAACACTGCAACTCCTTAGCCAGCAATTCTTAGTTTACTTTACTTGAGGAAGCATGCCTGCTTACAGTTACAGTTACTACAGTTGTTTTGTCAATAAAACCCAATGGAAAACCTGCTTATAATTTAGTATCTTCCTCACCCACACCATCTCAGACTTCAAACCTCTTCTCCAACTCTCTCTGGTCTTGCCTACTGAATTCAAAACTCTTGGTTTTTCATTGCAGATTTTATCCAGTTCTTTTCCACCCACTTAACATGTGAAGCCAACCAGGAAGCATAAGGGTGACCAAACAGGTTATTAAGAAGTTATGGGGCTGAGACTCGGAGGAAGGGACAAACCAGAGGTTTATGGCCCTTAAGCATGAACAGAGGGAGGAGATGGAGGGTAATAAGGTGCAGCAACCTGCTGAGAAAGGTGCAGACAAGCATTTCCCAGAGGAGAGCAAGCCAAATTTTCCAAAAAGCTTTTAGCAGTGGGCTTTACTGCCTCGGATGCACCTGTCTGTGAGTGTCCGCATAGTCTCCTCCTGCATACATGCCTTCTCCAAGCTGCCCTCCTACACCCCATTCACCAAGTGGCCACTGTCACCTCATTTTCAGCAAAAAGTCAGGTCAAAAAAGCAAAATGTCAAAAAAAAATAAAAATATTTATAAAATATGACAATGCATCAGTAAAATATTCCCAGTTCAAAGCTGAGTCACCATAGTGAGATGGAGCCAGACTGGCTTCCATCTCGGCTCCTGGGTTTAATTTCCCCTTGGCCAAGTGCCTTTGCAGCTCTGAGTCAGTTAATGAGAAAACGCGGGGAGAAGAGATGCACACGGACAGAAGCCCAGCTCAATTTGGATAAGCTGTAGTTTTACGACGCTGTCTTCCTCCTTCTCCACTCTGCTTGGCTTTTCCTTGCCACTTGGTTAGCTTTTTGTTGTGTCACCTCTGCGTACACTTTGGCTCCCCTCCGCTGGCATGAAATGCTCAGCTGCCACAGCAGAAAATGCTGAGCCAGCCTCAGGGGTCTTGTGAAGAATGTTGCTTCATTGCTCCATACAATTTAGCTCAGGTTATTGCTTGTAAAATAATCCTCTTTTAAATACAACCACCTTACAACCACTTTACAGCCTCCCGTGGCAATGAATTCCACATGCTCCTTAAGGACCCTGTACTTCATTTTATTTACCACTCATCATATTCTTTGTATAGATGTGCTGGAACAGCTAAACAGGGAGAAACACACACACACACATTTATTTTAGTATTTTACTGTATCTTCCACATTCTTAACCCTTTCAGTCAGCCACCATTTACCAAAGATAAGGAAAATCGCTATTCCTATTACTATTTTTAAATTAACCAACCGTCCTACAGTCATTTAATTAACACAAAGGTTTGCACAGCCTCCTTCCTAGAGTTCATATGATATGTCATATATCTTATGTGTATGCAGTTACGATAACTGCATTCACTGATTAAACCAAGATTCTGCGTTTCCCTTTACTGGCAGATATAAATTACTGACTTATTTTAAATAATCCAAATTTTTCTTTTCAGAAACACATATTTGAATTAGTAGAGGGTAAGACTTATAGATGGCCCAGTAATCTCTAATAAATGTGCCGTAGTCCCTTCCCCATTGTATTTCAATTGTCTAATGTGAATATGAAAGCACTGTAATTCATTTTCTGGGGAATTTGTTCCGCTAAAGATTTCAGAACAGTTTTTCCTAACAGAAAATCCACCTTGACCTACCTTGCCAAGACCCCTGTTGAGCCAATTTGAATAAATTACTTTAACAGCTTGAGTTTTCATGAAAAAGATAATTGAAATAACTTCTAATTTGACAGTATGTATTTAGACTTATATATTTATTTAGACTTACTCACATTATGTCTGATCTCTGCTTCATTTCCCTCACTTTAACACAACTCCTTTTGACCAGAAAAAAAAAAAAAAAAAGAGCATAAGGAACCCACTAAGGACAAAATCTGACAAAATGGAAAGTTCCATTATTTTGGCTCTTGCCTTTAAGCAACTGGAGCTGTAACCCTCTGGGGAATATGTCCCAGTAGTCTCTGACTTGGCCTGGGGACAGACACCAGTCCAGGCAGCCACACTCACAACAAGGTGGCCTGAGTATTGGAAGCAGAAAGTGACAGTTTAGGGCAGACCCCCATGACTCCAAAGATGCATGTGTGGAGGACAGCACCAAGAGGAGGTCACGATCCCCCTAGCCACGTCATTAAAAGCTTTAGAGAAGTGCTTTGCCAGGGCTCAGTTTAGGAACAAACCTTATGTGAGAAATAGGACCACAAAAAAAAGATCAAAATTATCATGTATGAAAAGCAGACTGTGATTTCTCTCTTTAAATATACTCGTATGCTGCATTTAAAATCTCTGACTCCTGACCGTTGGCTTTATAATCTCCTACTCTTTCCACAGATGAGTTTTTACTTTTCTTCTACTTGAATTCTCAATGCCATTTGTTGTTGATTTTCCTTTTAAGATTGATTACTTTAGACTCAATAAAAAAACATAGTCCCTTCAGAGGAAGAAAATCATACATCTCTGTACCATACTGTGCAACTTCAATTATAGCAACAACGACAAAAGGCAACAGACAGCTCGCAGTCGTTCAGAGTACATTTTTTTCCTATTAAAAAGGCATTAAAAATATTAATTCCCCACATTCTCAGTTTGGTTTCCACTGAAAAGTACAGTTGATTGAAATGTTAATGAGGGAAAAAGGAGAAGAGCAAGGAAAGGATTCTATGAAGACGGTTTTGCAAAGACATAGGAAAAGCTAATTATTAGTATGTCTGTCATCAAACATTATCATGTCTGTCATCTGGTGGTACCAGAAATGCTGTGTGGTGACCTCCTGGTGTATGCTAGCAATTGCTCATTTGGCTATACAGGAAATCATCTTAATTTCATAAAGATGCATAAACTGCTGTAAGGATTTGGGGTTTTTTAATTTACTCTTTTCTTCTTAATTCTTCAATAGTAAAAAATTAGGGGTTTAAATATATATTTATTTAAAATCATCACTGTTTTCAGGCTGTGGGGACTCTCTGTTAATGTAAAATGTAAACACAAGTCATACAGTCACCCTGACCTTCTTATAACTTGAATTCTATACCTAGCTACAGTCATTTTTTGGTAGTAATGAGGAATCAGCAGGGTTTTTCTTCATGGCTGTATTTGAAAGGCTGGGGCCCTGATAATATTACAGCTAATGGTCCTAATGACAACCTATACCAGTAGCAAACCCTACCATTTCCTCTTAGTTCGCCTCCTCCTCCAGGTATCTGGAGATATTAAAACAGCACTCATCTTTCCTGGCAATGCAGCCATACAAAGAGCCAGCCTTTTCTGAGATTTCAGTGGGAAATACAAGAACGGAGGCCCTAAGTCCATAAGGGTAACAGCCTATAGGCTAGCAGTATAATTTAACAGAAAGCAAGTTAAATGTAGTAATTATGCAATTACTGAATAGCAGCTTTATTCAAATTCTTCAGAAGGACAGTTGGAAGTCTTATTACTTGAAAACAAAATGAGAGATTAAGCGCCTACCCTTTGCCTTTGCTAAGATGGAATAAAGAATTTAAATAGAAGTGCAAGTAAATCAAATGGATCTAACATGCCTGCAGAAAAAAAAAAAATAGTTATCTTTAATTTGACAAGTGTGATATAATTTGAAAAAAAAAATCCACCCCCACTAATAAATCTTAGATGTGAAACATTTCCTGTGTTGCAGCAAATAATGAACATTTTCCTGGAAAGCTTAATCTTGCAGAGATACATTTCTGTATGGCTCATGAGTTTTTGGTTTAGAGAGCAAATATCCAGAAGCAGAAGAATAAAATCTTCATCCAAAGACAAATCAGCCAAGAAACTCTTGTTGACTTCAAAAATGTTGGATCAAATCCTACAGTGGTTGTATATGACCATCTGATCGAATCACATTACAGTTTACATTAAGTAGTATGATTCAGCTATCAGATTTAATAATGAGCAATGGCCACTTCGGCACTCTCCTGAGATCTAATAGTATTGTTTAAGTTAGCAGGGAGTCACGAAGCTAATAAGAGTAGAAGCTTCAAGTCTTAACCCTACACTGGACATGGACATACAGCTTTTTTTTTTTTTTTTTTTTTTTTTTTTCCAAAAGCTTACTTGTAAAGTGTTTGTGCCGTTAGCGGTCTCTGGGACAGAGGATAACAGTAACCCCCTACCGTCAGCCACTGACACCACATAAGGGGGGAAGACAGAGAGTGAGGTGTTTGTCCCGGCCGTATGCAACTTCAGAAAAGCTTTAAACAGCTTGGAGGTAATAAAAGATGAAATTTTGAAATGCATGTAAGTTAATCGAAAAATTAAGAAAATATGCAAATGTGAAAAAAGGGCAAATGAAAGCCAATTTGCACACTGCTAGTGTTAAGTAACTGATGCTAAGCCCAGTTTGAGGCACTTAATATGTTTGTTTTCTTGCATTATATCTTTCATGTCAGCTAATGATATCCTCATGTTTGCAGAGGCGGAATTTCTCATAATTAGTGGAAAATATAACAGCTTTATATAAAACAGGCGTGCAATAAAAAGCGTTTTGACACTTCCACACAGGTTACAATCCTGATAACTTTATATGGAAACAATCCAAGCCTGGTAAAGGAAAAAAAAAACAAAACCAAAACCAAAAACTATCCCACAAAAAAAAAATCTTGGTATTTACATGGTTTTCTATGGCTGTTCTTGAGATGTGATTTTATAGCCTTCTTCCAGCTGATTCTCCATAGACTTTAAGTATTGGCAAATGCTGAACATATGTAGGTCAAAGTCACTCTTTTCAACCATATTTCTTTTTTATATGCAATGGCTGTATATTAAAGTAACAGAAAAGAAGTAGCTTAGGATCATAGAAGCAAGACTGCTCTGGGCCACGCAGGAGATCCCTGTGTCTGTCAGCCTTGCAGGAGAGACTATACCCTATACAAACTGTGAGCAACTTATTTTGGGAGAGGCACCCAGAGGTGCACAGAAATGTGGGTTTTAGACCTGTATTCTTCTATTTATCCAGTCCTGATTCTTACAGGGCCTTAGTTTCCTATTTGCAAATGAGAAACGTTGCAACTATTGCAAATCTTATAAACATAATTTGAATGTCAATTAACATCAACTCAGAGAGAATTGTAATGGGTATGTAACTATCCATGCAAACAGACCACCGGTAAATTAGAGGTATTCAATGCCTTATAGGAAGCGTTCATCACTTTCCAAGATCAGGGCTTTGATGTCTTTTTCTTTCCCTGCTTTTACCTTGCACAAACAGCCCCTGGAAGCTGCCACCCAATCCCACCCTTTTCCCTTCAGATTGTTCAGATCCATCTAGGAGCAGTGTTAATGGCTGAAAGTGGAAAATCCTTTCCTCCAGCAGACGTCTATCCCAACATGAGGAGGACATATTTTGTCATCATGTGGGTAGGACAGAAACTACAATCCCATTTGTACATCAGAGGTGCTGAATCAGTGACTTACTCGGGGCCCCTGCCCCAAGCAGCACTGATGCAGAACTTACTCAAAATGACTAAGGTGGAGCATGTCTTACTCCATAACTCCAGACACTTTGCCTCAGCATTTATTGCTAATGGTCTCCTGGAGAGACAGTTTGACATGGTTGTCTAGTAATGCGGAGTTAGAGCTGATTGACAATTTACATACACCACTTTTATTTTGCCTTTAGAAATGTCCTTTCAGAAGAAAATTAGCCGCTAGAGTTTCTACAACTCTTTTCTGCAGCATTTGCTTTCAAGAGAATTACTGAAAAACAGTTTAAGCACAAGGAATGTTCAGGGCAAACACAAAATTTTCCAGAGTAGTTATACAAAAATTTCAACTTAAAAGCGTCACAAAGCAACACACACACATCCCCACTCATCTCCCCACCATGGAGACCAGTAGGAACCCCTGTGCTTGAAAAAATCCATGCTTGAAGATGCGGAATGTTTTTCACACGGTAGATAAATGTACTTGGCTTATTTGTATTAAGGCCATTTCTCCATTCCATCAGTGAAAATAGCACTAATAGTATTTTCTTGCTTTTCACAGTAACTAAACTCTATGAACAGGTGTATGAAAATAGACAGCTATAACAGACAAACGTGGAAGTCACACTCAAAACCTCATTCACTTCACTAATTGTAGATGATTATTATAAAAATGTGTTGATGCTTACTGTGACCTGCAAAGGGGAAAATAGTGAATCAATCAAGACTGCAATTATGCTCTGAACCCTTAATAATCAGACTGAGATGGGCATTAAGCAGATAATTAACTTAAAACACACAAGTTTGTCTTGTTTTTAAACAGACCCCACAGCAGTTTTCCATCCTGTAGATCACCACCCTTGTGCAAGCTTCCTCCAAGCGTTTCTCCAGTAATGCAATACCACCCCAGAGAAGTATGAAGCCAGTGAAGAGAACGGAATTTCCAGACACATCCCCAGAGCAAAGTAGTAGTGGTTTGCTTGTTTGAGCATGTTCTCTTCAAATAAGCCAGACAAGAAGTAACTACCTGTGAAGAGACACCTACCCTCTGCAGAAGAGAACAGGCAGTTGTGCAAAATGGCCAGCAATGACCTAGAAAATGCCTGGAGGCTTTGTCCTCCTAATATCCTTTGTGAAGTCCCTAAAGCTAAATTTAAACCTGGCCTCATCAGTGAAACACTGAATTGAGTGGTGTTTTGCCCTAGTCAGCAAAATTGTACTTGCATCAACAGAACGGTCTCTTCTGCAAAACAGTGCCAAATAACTGACCTCTGTGCATGTGTACTTTTGCAATGAATTTGCTTCTTTTCACAAGTTGATTCTAAATTCAAAGAGATTTAAATTGCCGTAAACATTTTCCTTTTTATTTTTTTCTTTTCATTTATTACTCTTAGGTTGCCACCAAGGAACTGCATTCAACTGTGTTAAGTGGTGGCTAGGTTCTCCCACCTCACTTATCATTTTTATTTCCTTTAACCACTCTCAGATGTTCACATGCTTCCTTTGCTTACAAAAAGTTACGGAAAAGAAACAAAAAACCCACCGTTAATGGGCCAAGCTATCTTTCCAAAAGTTAATAGAATTCTGAAAAGTTAGAGGTTTTCAGTTACTATTTTATTTCTTTCTTCATTTCATACCCTACTGCAAGTTAAGATAATTTTAAATAGATGTTCAACAGTACAAAGAGAACATAAAAAATGTAAAAAACCCAAACATAGGAAGGCCTCTCAAAAAAATGTCAGGCATGTTTCATTTGAATAGATTCAGTACAAAAAGAAAAAAAAATACACTAAGAACATTTTCTGAAAAATATTTGACAAAAGTATCAAGTGTTACGAATGTTTTCTTTCTTAAAATTATTTACATGTCACTGTTTATTGTTCAAATCACTGAGATTGAACAATTGAATTATTTGTGTTTCATGTCCCTGGAAACAGAATTAAAATTACCTAACAGTGTTGAGGCAAACACAGTGACTTTATTATGAGTAAATAGAAGATGCAAAAAGATATCAATAGACATGCACATTATTTATTTGGTTATATGCATAGCATACATAGAATCATAGAATTGTGTAGGTTGGAAGGGACCTCTCAGATCATCTAGTCCAACCATCAACCTAACTCTGACAAAAAATATCACTAATCTATATTTCTAAGCACTATGTCTACCCGCCTTTTAAATACCTCCAGGGCATGGAGATGTATTTTAAGAGTTTTTAAAAGTATCCTCTCTTTTGGAAAAATATGAGGAAAAAATTCATCCTGAAACTCATCTGTGCATAGGTTGAACAGATCAATGGCTCCATTCCTTCTGCAGCACACGGCAGGTAAGAGCTCTGGAAGGTTCCCCAGCCAAAGAGACAGGGCCACGTCTGTTCTCATTCTTACAATATCTGAATTCCAGCTGGGCCTGTCTCCTCTGCAGGTAGTAGAGAAGGAGACACTTTCCCACCTTTCATGTAACTACAAAGTTGGTAGGCAAAACAGGTGAAATTTGTCTTACTTAACTTCACTATTTACAGTGAACTTGATTTTCTGCTGAACTTCAGTGATGGTGCCCTCTTGCTACCAAAATCTTGCCACACAAATTTAATGCAATACTCATGACAGAGAGTCACTCATTGGATGTGAATTATCCAATGTATTTCAGATATTTACTCTAGCACAAAAACTGTAGCGTTTGATATATAATATCCCAGAAGCATCTACTTCTTTCTACTGACTATAAAATACCCTCAGTAACAACTCAGATGGAGACGTTTATACGGTGAATCTCTAAAATAATTAAAAGATATTCTCAGAAGTCAGGCACTTTCTACTGAAACATTTTCTTCTCTCAACTAATTCATCCCTTTACGGTAGTCTATTCTTGATAGCATACTTCTAGATGCTTTGGGATGCTTAATTATAAATAAGATGATAGAAGTTTAATCGATTCCATTAAGAGACTATTTCACACTCAGATTGGTATCTTGTTAAGATTTGTAAGATTTACGCTAAATATTCACTTCTTGTTTCCTACACTACTGTGAGCATTTTTTGATGTGATGTAGTTTGCACAGTTCCCTCCTTGAAGTTGCTGAGGGCTTTCAGATCTTTATGGACAAAGAGACCTAGAGAACTAAAAGGCAAGTATCCAGTCTGCTTTTCTGTTTCGGTGTAATTCAAAATTGCACTAACACGACTATTTAAAACTTCTTCAGAATGTGAGAATGATTAGTCAGGACTTCAGGAAAAAGAGTCAAGTTTTTTGAGGGAATTTGCAGCACCATAGCAAGAATCAGTGTGCTGCTGGGGCTATCCCCTTCGTGACACATAAAACTGAGTTCCTGGTTTCTTAGGGCAATTGAAGGCTCCCAAGCCTTTTCTCCAACACTGAAAATGCTAATTTTCCATACTGCCCAAGTAAAGCAATAACGTTCTGGTGCAGCACATATCTGAAGTGTCTAAAGTGACTATCAAGGTAAGCAAAATAAGGGATCATGATTCTGTATTAAAAAAAGTATGGCAGAGAATTTGTGTCTTAACAGCAGCAGGAAGAAGATTAAAGTCAAGTATGTGTAGCTAAGAGATTTATTTGAATGCTGACAGTCACATGAGCATCTATCATTCGGCAGACAACACGCACTTCGTGCTCACACAAGCTTCTGCCACCTTCTACTCTTGCATGTAGGACAGTCTGAGCTGCGTACAAGGGGTGGTTTTCTTCAGTGGAGGGGCATAATTGGGCAGTATATTTTTTTAAGGTAGGTAGGTATGTCTGTAAACCTGTTCGTAGACACAAGGTGAGAGGTTCCATAGGAAAAAAATAAATAAATTAAGATTGATTTCAATTACCTTGGAGTTACACTTTTAGAAAGTAAGATCTTTGGCTGAGACATGAAAAAATTGTTTTGTACCTTAGTAGTGGAGTTACGATATTTCTGAACCTCAATTCTTTTTATTAACTTCAGTCATCACTAACTTTTTGAGACAAAGATTTGCAGACTAGGAATTATTGCTCTTACAATGAATCATTATTCTGGACTACAGCATACTCTGAAGGACTGTCAAGCACATGACAATTTTTGTGGTGAGTTAAATCTTTCTATATTTAACCCTTTAGTAGTAATTTACTGTAGCAATAAAAGGGTTGTATACAGATGTAATACCTTGTATTAGAACAGATAATACTAAAACAAGCTTTTTGGCATACAGCCTCTGAGAACTGAAGATGATGTCAAAATTTAGTTAAATCCTGAAAGTCAATATAATTTACACAGCTACACTGGCTGCAGCATCAGCATTGCCTGTTCTGCCATGTATTTTGGGGACCTCTTTCCAATAATGGCACTGACCAGAATAACTGTTGTGCAATACATTATTCTACAATATCTATTTGGAATAGTTTGTTGTAATTTTCTCTGTGGACAATATATTTTGGATTACGGGATCTTTTTTTTTTTTTTCACTTTATCACTTGATGAATGTTGTGAATGTGACAATTACACCAGAATAAAATAATTTTTATTCTAAAATACATTGCCCATGAGAGGAAGTATTCCAAAGTAACTACAGCTGACTAAATTATTCCACTAGAGTTATCCCAGTCCATTTCCTTGCATAGACAAGTCCACAGACAGCAAGAACGAATTCCAAATATTGTACCCCAATGTACTAAATATATTTTATAGCTTTAATCAAGCTTTATAGCTTTTTTTTTTTTTTTAAAGAAACATAGGACTAGGTCCTTGTCCTGGGATTGCTTCCCTTGGGCTAGCAACTTGTTATTAAATATTTCATGACATTTCCCAAACGTTGATGCTAATAATGTTTCAGACAGATTCCAATTCTTGTGATTATATTCTACTTCCATAAATTAAAAGTTTCCTGAACTTTCAATTTCATGTTATCCATTTTTCTTCATTATTTTAAAATACTGGGCTTTGTTTCTATGTACTGTTGTACAGCTGAAGTTACCTGTCCTGGATTCTAGTAGTGGGTAAGGTGGTTTAAATAAATACAGCTTGTCTTAAAAGAGCAATATAGAGATTAACTATTAGACTGCTATCTGTCATCAGATGTAAGATGCAATTGTAGTACAAAGTGTAATCTGTTACTGTGCTCTCCATCACACCTTTTCCACTTAAGCACAGCCCATAGAAGTTTACCTTTTTCTTGAGAAAACGCTTTTCTGCCTAAACCATTCCCCCCAGATGTTACAGCAATAAGGTAGGGAGAGAAAAGGGACAATATCAATCAGAATTTAACAGCTTTTCTTGCAGGAACATTTTTAATGGAGAACCAGAGCTGCTATAAGTCATGCTGATGATTGTAGATTGTTTTGTGGTTGACTCTTTTTGCTATTTCCTAAGAATTTCTGGACTGATACCTACAGGAGAAGAGAATCTTCCCCATGAACACTAAGGATCTTCTCAACTGAAAAGTTGGATTTCTTTCATTATATATTAGGATGTATTCACCTGAGAAAGAAGAAATGGACCGGCTTGAGCCTTTGCAAATCACAGTGTTTTACTGCAGAGTTAGACCAGTGTTTTGTAAATAGATAATTTCATCTTCCAAATATGTTTCATCATCCTTTCCATGACAAATTTTTGCACTGTTCATTGTAGTAACTGCAAAAGAAATTTGGAACTGGGTTTCTGGGTTTAAAATTACATCTGAAAAAAACTAGCAGTGTCACAACATCTCATCCCTGTTGGTTGCCTCAACAAAATATAAGGACCAAAGGTGAAATTTATCCCTCATAGGATACTACATATTTAAGTATCATTCAATTCTGGTTTTGGTGCATGGACTGTCTTGACACAACAGTGAATTTTACCTCTAACTAAGAGAGAGACTAAATGGCTCCCTAGAGAGCTTTTGCAGAGCATAGTTGACGCGTTGGCCAGAAAGGGAGGAAACGTGCACTCCGGTGATCAGCGCTGTAACTCTTCTGGAAAGATGTCAGTCACCAAACCTGTCAAGATGCCCACAAACACAAAATCCATTAAGGAAAATAAATTCCATCCAGCAAATAATGTCTTTTGTGGGTGAAGGAGTCAAGACAATTTTAACTTGTGTTTTCTCTTGTTTTTGTCTCATATCTATGCTACCCAAGGCAAGTAAACAGTCTCCTCAGAGACTGATCAGCTGCTAGGGAGCCTTGCGTTAGCAAGGTGGGACCGAGCGAATTACCTCTGCCATGTTTTCCGTTACAACAACAGTGGGACAGAGGTCCTGAATTCATTCCTGCTCTTTAGGGTCCCCTTGGTTATATGTGAGCAGAGCAGTGACAAGGAGAAGATTTTAATTCAAGATTAGAAATTTCATGCGTCAGCATAATGGTTCTTCAATTTGCTGTTCAACACACAAGTAAATGGAGAACTGAGGGAAAACCAGACCTTTAAATTAGGTCTCAAGAGGAAGAAAAATTTAATCCCTGCACATTGTGAATAAAGCCATTTATTCCAGCCATTATATTTGCTAAACAAAGGAGATGATAACACATACTTCATACACAACTGCCTGAGACATCCCGACTGACTCTTCAGCGCAAATGCTTTGGGTCTGTGCACAGACGTTTGATGAGTGATAAGGTTTTTCTCCTCAGCTGTGGTACTGTTGAGTTTCATGAACTTGAATGAACCTGGCAATAGTATCTCTGAGGTTTGTTTAGGGCTGGAGGCAATTACATCCCCTCTCTTATAAAAAAAGTTTTGTATTGACTGCGCAGTTAGTAAAGAGGGCGTCTGCACTGTCCCGGTTCATTTTCTAATTACAGCTCAAGATGACAGAATTTAAGAGAATTTGAACCACACTTCAGAGAAGACTGATATGAAAGCTGCTGATTTTACTCTGTAAATTTTCTCCAAGCAAAAGGATGCAAAAATTACAACAAATCCAAGCAGTTTATTTAGTGTGGTTCAAATTACAATATCGATGCATATCTACATTATAATCCTTTTGGGGTGTCTTGTTGTTTGTGCCTTCCTGTTCATCTTTCCCCGCCCCCCCCCTCAAATTTTCATCATTGCTTGTAATTTCCTGGCTTCATCACGACTCTTTCTGACAAACCTTCTGTTGCTGCAAGGTGCACAAACATGCATATGCAAGGAAAGAGCAAGGAAGAGGCAAGCGTTTGTCAGAAGCATGCTAATTGCTCTACTTAATGTATGCACTACCTGCTTTCACATTAAAAGCATAGTGCCAATCATTTAAATTCAGGTAATCAGCAGGACCGTGAGAAAAAAAAAAAATAAATAAAGTAAACACCTGGCAAGGTAGTCCATCAATTTTATCTTTTTTATTAGTTTTCCAAAACAAGATGATGGAGGAAGGGCATTCCTGCAAGGTCACCAACTTAGGAAGAACTTATACAATTTGACGACAAAATCCACAAGAAGAAAAGATTAAACACTTAAATACACTAATTTTGTTGTGGGCTTGCAACCTTTTCCTTTTCTTGGCTGCTGGTCTCAGTCAGGTAAAACAACTGTGTCAAACATGTATCTCAGCACTGCCAGTTTGGAGGCTAGGTTTCCCTCCCACGACTAAGTGAGCGAACGAATGGCAGGGAGTTTGTGACCCTCTCCCAGTGGGAAAAAAGAGGCGCTGGCTTACCTCATTCGGAATCAATGGTGAATTGCTTCCTGCAGCTCTGTTAATTAATCTGCACACATTTATGGACTTGACGAATGAGAAAAGAATATAATTTTCTTGAAAAACATGAAAAGGATCAGTTACTGATGCTCTCTCCCTCTCCCTATTTCTTTCTCTCTCTCTGTATGTATATGTGTATGCATCTTTATATAATTGCATGCCCTGAAGAGGGCTTCTTAAATACACAGTTAAAAGCTTGAAAGACACAAACAAAAATCAGTCAAAACTTTTTCACAGAAATTTTAACTTTGATAGGAAGCTTGGCAGCTACTTTCAAAAAGTGAATTTTAAAAAAGTATTATTTAAGCAAAAAAAGTATCTTCCTTTCAGGGAAGGCAACACAAACATTTAAGTATTTCCTTCAAGGATCTGTTATTGTACATTTTAATTGTAAACTATTTCAATATATATCTACTGAAAAATGTCTCAAACTGTGCAAAATACTCTTTCTTCTATGCAGATTTAATATATTTAGGTACAGTAGGTTTACGTGTATTTAGAACTGGAGGAAAGGAGAGGGGAATTTGGAGAGGAAGAAATATGAAAATAAGACCTTTAAAATCAAATACTAAATATTCATAGAATCACAGAATCATAGGGTTGGAAGGGACCTCAGTAGATCATCTAGTCCAACCCCCCTGCCAGAGCAGGGCCATCTTAGAGCAGGTTGCACAGGAACGTGTCCAGGCGGGTTTTGAATGTCTCCAGAGATGGAGACTCCACCACCTCCCTGGGCAGCCTGTTCCAGTGCTCCGTCACCCTCAAGGTAAAGAAGTTCCTCCTCATGTTTAGGTGAAACTTCCTGTGCTTAGGTTTGTGCCCGTTACCTCTTGTCCTGTCACTGGGCACCACTGAAAAGAGCCTGGCTCCATCCTCCTGACACCCATCCTT
>VXBO01013145.1:26723-39086 GCA_013400135.1 Rhinoptilus africanus
GGGGGGCGGGAGTGGGGGAGCCACTTGGAAACATGCATTTCAAAACGGTACATTGTCTTTGTGTAAATATAAGTACTTATGGTCTGTGCTGAAGTATCCACAATTTAACTTCATATCTGAGCTGCAGAATGTCTTCGCTTGGAAAAGGAGAGCAATGGCTAACCTTATCTTGCACATGTGGGTGACATCGGAGCTGCCCTAAGAACTCATTTTCTCGTAACTATTTGCTTAAGCATTTCGCTACCAGATTAAGCCTGGAGACAACATTGCAGTGAAATGCTGTGAAACCCTGCTTTATGCCTGTGCTTTCCAAAGGGGCAAGTAGCTGTGGCTCGGAGCCTCTATGGGATTTACACTTTTCGAACAGTTTTTTTTTATTACAATTAAGAAATCTTTCGTATTAAGAGGAGAGGTAAGACGGGACCAGCTCATGGCAGCTGACCTCTACTGCTGTGCTTCATTTTTTTTTTCCCCTCCTCTAGTTTCCAGCCTTTAAGTGCCAAACCCAATATGGAGAGAGGATTGCATTCCCCTGGGAATTACAGCCTAAGGCCCAGCTATCTGCGTGCTTCCCATATTCCCTGAAATCTACATCAGTCATCTTGCCGATGTTAACAGGAAGCAGGGCACAATGATCAGAAACAACAATCTATATACAGTAAATGTTATCAATGTGATTTATCTGCTCAGTGTCTTGTTTTAAAAATTCAGTGGAATATGACAATTAACACCTATTTCTGCACATTTTGACCTCTGCTTTTTGCTCCCTCTTTCCAAGTTGCACCTTTTACCTTCACCCTCTTTGACATTTGCATCAGTTCCTGATTCCCCTCTCTTTCCTCCTTAGTTCACCTTTAAAATGCTTACTAGCAGCACTAGTGTGGTCTCCAAAATGGGCTGGAGTGTTTTACAATTGGTCTCCAATAAATGTTGTTGTGTAATATAAATGATTGACACTCTCTTCTCAAAGCAAGAACCAGAAATATGTGGTTTTGTCAAAATCATAATGTTACTGGAGAAGCATCACTTTCAACAGCAGTGAGAACCTGCTGTTACAAATGAGAAAATCTCAATAAAGAAAATCTGAATAAACTTAAAATTCACATTTCTTGTTGACTGAATTTAGAGGCCTGTTTCAAACAGAACAGTTGACAGAAAGTTGTATCACTTAGTTTCAAATTGAAATATCTATGGTCTCACACTGACATTTCTAAATCGGAAGCTTTCATAATATTCTTCGTGAGCAGCATTTCAACCAGCAGTTCCAGTTTTGTCGGGGTACTTTTTCCAAATGTGTCCGGGTGCTTTTTCCAATTTCCATAGTGACTACAAGTATTTGCACTCTTTGAACAACAAAGGCCCCCTGAGCTGGACCAAAGCAGCACTTGTATTACCAAAAGTTTGAACAAGACAGAGGCACCAGGCCATAGATACTGGGAGCAGTACTCTTTAATATCTCTGTCAATGACATGGACAGTGGGATCAAGTGCACCCTCAGCAAGTTTGCAGATGACACCAGGCTGAGTGGTGTGGTTGACACACCTGAGGAATGGGATACCATCCAGAGGGACTTGGACAGGTTTGAGAAGTGGGGTCCTGTGAACTTCATGAGGTTCAATGGAGCCAAGTGCAGGGTCCTGCACCTGGGTCGGGGCAACCCCCAGTATCAATACAGGCTGGGGGATGAAGGGGTTGAGAGCAGCTCTGCTGAGAAGGACTTGGGGCATTAGCCTTGGGGTGGATGAAAAGCTGGACATGAGCTGACAATATGGAGAGGAGTGACAATGTGGAGAGGGTGCAGCAAAGGGCTACAAAGATGATTAGGGGACAAGAACACCTCTCCTATGAAGAAAGGCTGAGGGAATTGGGTCTCTTTAGTTTGGAAAAAAGAGGGCTGAGGAGTGAGCTTATCAATGCTTACAAATACTTGTCAGGAGGATGGGGCCAGGCTCTTTTCAGTGGTGCCCAGTGACAGGACAAGAGGTAACGGGCACAAACATCAGTACAGGAAGTTCCACCTAAACATGAGGAGGATCTTCTTTACCTTTACCTTTACCTTAAGGGTGGCGGAGCACTGGAACAGGCTGCCCAGGGAGGTGGTGGAGTCTCCGTCTCTGGAGACATTCCAAACCTGCCTGGATGGGTTCCTGTGTGACTTGCTCTAAGGTGGCCCTGCTCTGGCAGGGGGTTGGACTAGATGATCTACTAAGGTCCCTTCCAACCCTATAATTGAATTGTATGTATGATATGTGCTTTCAGCCCAGCAGGCCAACTGTATCGTGGGCTGCATCAAGAGCAGCGTGGTCAGCAGGTCGAGGGAGGTGATTCTGCCCCTCTGCTCTGCTCTGGTGAGACTCCACCTGGAGCACTGCGTCCAGCTCTGAAGCCCTCAGCAGAGGAAAGACATGGACCTGTTGGAGCAGGTCCAGAGGAGGGCCACGAATGATTAGAGGGCTGGAGCACCTCTTCTGTGAAGACAGGCTGAGAGAGCTGGGGTTGTTCAGCCTTGAGAAGAAGAGACTCTAGGGACTCCTTAATGTGGCCTTTCAGTACTTAAAGGGGGCCTACAGGAAGGAGGGGGACAAACTTTTTAGCGGGACCTGTTGTGATAGGACAAGGGGTAATGGCTTTAAAGTAAAAGAGGGGAGATTTAGACTAGATGTAAAGAAGAAAACTTTTACAAAGAGGGTGGTGAAACACTGGCACAGGTTGCCCAGAGAGGTGGTAGATGCTCCAGTCCTGGAAACTTTCAAGGTCAGGTTGGACGGGGCTCTGAGCAACCTGATCTAGTTGAAGATGCCCCTGATTATTGCAGGGGGTTGGACTAGATGACCTTTAAAGGTTCCTTCCAAGCCAAACTATTCTCTGATTCTAAGATAAATATTTTGGACTCCCTAGAGAGAGAGTAAAACAGTGACTGTACCTAACTTGGACTAGGCAGCTTAATAGTGTAAATCAGGACTGGTTTTCCCTCATAATCACTGGAACTGATTAATGCTAAACTTTCTTACAGGAAGAAAATTTTGTATTTGAAACAACTTTAACCCTTGAGTATTAGTTGAAGGATGTGATGAGGATCAATGCTGGCAAAGCAGCCCTCATCACTAAGATTACACTGAATAGGACTCCTCCAGTGCAGGACCAGCACTTCCAGTTGATTCATAATTCTAGATTTAAATTAAAAAATATTTTGTTTTGTCATGGGAACCAATACTGGCCATTCTGAAAGCCAGGAGGGGTCCAGGTAGGAGAGAGACAGATTCCAAAAAGGAGGTGAGGGTGCTAAAATACTCTCTGAAAACAAACCATGTTTTCCAGAATCAGGCCCACATTTTCCAAGCTCAGTGCTCAGGGAAACTAGAAAGGCGTTTTTTATATTACAAGAAAACTCATACTTAGTGAAGCCATTGAGTTTGTCTATATTTCTTCTGCCACAGCAATCTTGCTGGAAATGAAAACCTGCATACGATGAACACCAAATAATGGATTTTCAAACTAGCACTGAAATGAAAAAGATCTTTCCGGGTAAGACTGGTGTCTAGGTAAAATGTAAATTCAATCTCTCTGCAAAGCAATTCTGAATAATCAGAAATGCATACAGTCACTAAAATACATTACCAGAATAACAGAGAAATGGAACAACATGACAATGTATTTTTTTTTTCTGCTTGAGAATAGAAGTAGCTAGTTCTCCCAAATAATTATCTGTTTCAAGAGAAAACTGTTTGCGTGCAAAAAAATGCATGCTTCCATTTCATATATCTTGCTCCTTGGGTTAGCTCCAGTTCTGATCTTTACCCTGGTCCAAAATGGGAGCAATTGCTTTGTACAAGCTGTCTTTTCAGACGTGACTTCTCGGCATACTTATTCATTTAGACTCAAGACTGTATGGAGAAGAGTCCACAAGACTGTAATGGGGATGATGTCAGGGCTATTCCTGTTCTGCCAGGCTCATTGTGTAGCCTTAGACAAATTACCTTAGCCCTGGCTCAGGTCTTCCTTTCCTGATTTGGTTTGTTTATGCCTAAACTGCCAGGTGAAGAGCTTGGAGAGCACTGAATTTGTGTGTAGCTAGTCACCTGCCCCCTCTCTTCTCTTGCAGTTTGGGAAGTGAAAAAGAAAGGAGATGCAAAGTTACGTTGGAAGGGGTTGAGCAAATCTCCGTTAATCTTATTAATGAGATGATTCGTTACAGTGAATTTTCCCTGCAGGGTGAGGAATACACTGGACAGAGTTTGTACCTGAATGAAGGTTTTGGGCATGCATTCAGGACCTGGGGCAAGACTGTGCTTGAAAAATGGTTCCCTCCATATGCTACTTAACTGGCAGCGCAGATATTGCTCTGGGTCACATGGCCAGTCAGATAAATCAGGTTTTTCCAGGTAAAGCAGAAAAGAGAAATCGGGAAGAGGTTTCTAGCTCCCTGTTGCCATCCTTTTCTGACCAGTAGTGATGGTGCAGAGAGAACCCCAAAACTGCAGCTCCCTTCTATAAATTACTGATAATAATTCCTTATCTCAGACTTCGCCTTGTCGTGAGATAGCAACTGCCGTGCAAATTGCAAGTACAATTAATTATTAATTTCTGGTTTATTATTGATTGACCATTTTGTCAAACAAACTGTATGATAAGCTGTAATAAACTCTTTTTTTTCTTTGCTGCTCCGACTCACAATTCCTAGTGTGGCAAAGCTGAAAAAAAAAAAAAAAAAGACCAAGTCTGACTTACAAAGATCATTAGTAACCACGTCTTGTATGCAAGAACTGGATTCGGGCCATGCTGACACAAGACAATCAGTTTTCTATACTTGGAGGATGCTGTAATGAAATGCCTGATTTGATGAAGTTAGAGGCGTTATGATATTTTCATCATTGTGTAATAAAGCATCAGGAAGCCTTCAAGCCTCTAATGCTATTGAATACCTCGGTGGTGTTAGTACTAAGAGTGTACAGTTTGCGACGTAATAGAAGGACAAGAAAGGAGGCAGACAGACAGTTTGGGCTCTTGGTTTAAGGTGAACAGTCTTTTCCCAATTAATATGTTCTCCAGCATCATCAAATGACTGGTGCTGTAGGGGTTTTGCAGGCATATTCATAAATAAGAAATAGTGGATAGAATTAGTGAATTTTTCTCATTTTCACCACAAAGCAAAGGTTATTAGAGGGAACAGTATGCTGGTTTCTTTGCAGTTACATATTTTTTTGTGAATATTTAGTAATATTGCTGGATATTCTTTTAGAAACCGAAAGAACACAGGGTGATTTTCGTAGGAATTAGTAACGTACCTTTATATGCATATACATTTGCAGTTCCATAGTGTCTTTTATTTTAAGGTTATTATCCAAATTTACAACAAATTAATAAAAATGGAAAATTAAAACCAGTATTAACTGAAGTGTTGCTTTCCCAGAGTCCCAGTCACACTCAGCGTATTTAATTCATTGCTGGGAATTCAGCGGGGCGTTGTGTAGGAATAAAGGAAAAACATTTCTATGTGCCTTCATTGTTTAGCTACTGTACAATTTCTTGTGACTGCTGATATTATTTATAGCTAGGAGGTTTGTTTGTTTGTTTTGCATTTGGAAAAAAAATAGGCAATGAAACATTCGTTAAATTTATTTCTTTTTAAAACAATGGCAATAGAAAGATTTACATGGGCATAACAAAACAAGGACATAAAGAGCTTTGTGAAGATCATCATATAACCTTTTTTTCTCCAAATATATACAACCAATAGGAATGTTATGTGGTTTGCTGCTTTGTTCAGTAATGAAGCTCTAATTTCCATTTCCACTGTACAGCTGTTGCACTTCTCTCCCTCTGATTTTGCCAGCTCAAGCCTAAGCTCAGGATTGCCAGCAAGAAATGCCTGCCTGGAGGAAGAAGTCAGTGCAGCCCAAGAAGCCCACATCCACGGCTTTTCCAAGGCCAGCTCCGCCAAAAGCGGGCGGAGGTAGCTGGGATGGGAACACAGCCAGGGCACCTGCTGGGTGCCCAGACTCGGTGCTCCCAGTCGTTCCTGCCCACACTGTAAAGCTTGACAGCTCTCTGGGAAGGAGCCTGCCCTGCCAAAGGCAGCTCGCGCACCGCCGGGCTCATCCATAGCACAGGTCCTGCTATGGCCGGGCCTTTGGGTACCTTCAGTTTTACAATTGGGAGATGACGTGGGACCAGGAGATGCCTAAGGCAAGGCCCTTCTTAGCAAAACCCTTGCAGAATTTTGCAGAATTAAGTCTCTTTCAGGCGCATGCTGCAGAGTGGCTTTTTGCTTGCTCTGTAACAGTATATACAAAGGGCAGCTGATCAGCACGTCCCGGTCAGGCAAGACCGTGGGACATGGGACTTGGTAAGTGTCTTCTCTTGCAGGTCATGTTGCTGCCTCCTTCAAGGCAGCAGAGCCAAAGAAAATACCCTGTGTCCATGTTATCAGTTCAAATGTTATTTGGTTGTAAGTGAGGGCGAGGGCAGCTGCAGACCTCCGCTGTTTGCAGGAGGAAGGAAAAGGTAAATGATAAATCTGTGTGTCTGCGTCCATTCGACTGTGAACATGCTTTATATCTCTAACGGGCATATTGCTGTGATGTCTAATGCATACATTCTGTCAGGCATTTTTTTCATCTCCTTGCTAAATTTTCATTTTCTAAGGAGCCAGCTGGACTACATAGACTTTCCATCCCCCTAAAAATAATAAGAAAATCCAATGCAAGAACTATGATTATCATTTTACACTTGAGAGAGAGAAGCTTTAAGCATATCGCACAAATTAAGTACATAATGTAACAAATCCTACATGAGTCGTAAATAGCCTCCACCTAAGCAGGTTAACTGGCCCACATACGAGTGTGAAATATTATACAGTGAAACCTGTGTGCCCTAAGAGGCTACCCCAGGGTACCGACAAATACTTTACAACATCAAATTACCCATATTAAGCAAACCGGCTCTGCAATTTAACCAGAGATAGCCTATAATTGGTTCAAGGTACAACACTTTTTCCTAAGAGACCTGCTAAAACACTATGGATTTCAAGGCCAACAATATATACATATATTATTATGAATAAACTCTTGTCGCTTTGAATTGGTTTGAATTTTGTGGAAGATTTCATATCCGTCAAAATAAAAGCTGTTAAAAATGATTGTTTTCTTTTTAATGTCATATAACTGGCTGCTGAATATTTAATTAAAATTAAGTTTAAATTAAAATTTTGTGTTAAATTCACTCATTAAATTTACATATTTCAAGTTTTCAGTAGAAAGAAGTCAACATTTCCATTTAAACAAGCTTAGTGACAGTAACTGCTGATATCAAATAACTGCCATATAGTGTCTTCTGGGATTCCCTTCACTTTTTTCTTAAGTACAATTTTCAGACACTTTTAATAAGAGAAACATTCTCTGTGAAATTGTTCTCCTGCCCTAAAAAAGTGATTTGGTAAAAATGGCACTGGGGGGCTCTGGATTCATTATCACACTGATTTTCCTACCCAACGAGCTCCGTTTGCAAGTAAATTTCTGACTGCCAGCTGCACAAACTCAGCCTGAGTCCTGGATCCCGTCCATCTCATGCATCACCACCAGTAACAAATATCCTGTATGCCAGAAAATGCCCACCATGGCATCTGTGCAATCCCAGTGCCATCCACGAATTTGCACAGGTGTTGCTGGGGGGCAGGCGCTCAGATCAATAGGGTTACACACAAGTGGCCGAGGAAAGGATCTGCCAAACACAACTACCTGTACTACAATGATCCGCGGGATGGAAGGGAACCCCTCTGACTTGCAGAGATGGGTCTTAGTCTCACAACCAGGAAGAAAAAACATGTTTTATCCCGCAAACAAAAATTCTGAGAGGGTTGCAATGTATATGGAACATCCCAATGTTGCTTTTTATGCTGTTTTTTAGAGCGTAAAATGGTTTTGCAGCATACAGGATGCCAAAAAAATACAGATTTGGATTTTTATTTTATTTTTAAGAAGTTGCACTTTGCCATCAGGATAATAATTAAAAAAAAGGTAAATGATACATCTTGGTATCTTAAAACATCTCCTTGTGTAAGATAGGTACGGGGCTGAGAGGAAACAGCCCATCCCTGTCGTCCCAGTGAGACAGCACCATCGCCCAACAATGTCTTAAGGGAGGATGGTGGAGCAACAGGATGCCAGCCTTGCACACGCAGCATAGCTGCAAGAATAAGGTCACTTTCTGCTCAGATTTTAGCTCCTGGATTGTTTCAACCCATGCACACAGCCTCTGTGTCTCGAGGTGTCTTTGCTGATCATGTCTTTACGAACAGTGGTCAAACGTCATTTCTGGAGGTACCTGCAGGCAGCGAGCAGTTCAAAGGCAGTTCTTTTGTCAAATTCCTGTTACGTGACCAGGAGGAGATTTGTGCATCAGCCAATTGAATACCCAGCCGAATACTCAGCTCTGGCAGGAGGTGACCAGGAGGAGCTCCTGCTCCCACCAACTGCTCCTCTGGGCTCCAGCCAGACCCCTCCAGCAGCAGAGGCTGCACCTCCTGCAAAGATGCTACAGGCAGTGGTGGGCAGCCCCCAAAACACTCCCCCAAACCGCCCTCACCACAGCTGTAGCTGATGCACGTACTTTCGGCAAAATAAAAGTTTCAGCACACAAAATGAAGGTTACATCTGGATACCTTTGTCTACATTTAGTTTCAAACTGGATGTCAATTGAGTTTTTCCGGATTTTGAGTAAACTAGTTTATCTTCTCGAATGATTACTTCATTTCAGCACTTCACCTCTCACTCTGAAATTTGGTTGTTACGCGTATCAGCTTCGGGCACCTACATATTTTTATTTTCAAAACAAAACCCTTGTGGAAACCACAGACTCGCACAATCTCAACGCCAAAAGCCCGCGGTAGCTAGCGCTCCGCAGGGGAACAGGATGCCAGCCTCCCAGCGATGACAAGGAAGTTGAATTTTTCGTGTGAATTAAGAGCTTAAGATAAAAACTCTAGGGAAGGGAAGATTCACCAAACTACAAAAAGCGGAGCCGGTGAGCCTTTTCACTATTTTACCCTGCATTAGCTAACATGAGGTAAGACCACAGCTTATTTTTTCCTCATGACTACAAGACTCCAGGAACTTATTCCAGAAAAAATCCCTAGGAAACGTGTCTGTGATCTAACCTCGGGTATGACCCCCTCCGTTCAGAATTCATCATGTGTTTCCCGTTAAGACAAAACTCTCTCGGCACTGTAATTCCTTCTTCCTCCATTTTGGATCTACAGCTTGTGATCGAAACCACTTCCCACACCTTGCAGAAGGTGCGTTAACTCGTTTTCCCACACATTCCCCGTGCAAAGTCATTTTGAGCTCTCCAGACAAAAATCTGCAGCACAATTCAGAACAGGCATGAAACAAATAAACGAAAGAACACTGCACTCATAGTACTATTTGTCTTTGGAGTTAGCAGAGTGAAAATCTTGGCTTTTCAGTTCACTGAAATCTAACAGAGAGCGGGCACTATAAGGAGAGGGAATATCCCCCGCTTTTTCTAAAACATCGTTTCTTCAACAACAAACTTTTTTATGCCCATATTTAATTCTTGTTTGGTAGTCAAAACCTTGCAAGAACGGCATAAGGTCAGCCTCTTAAAAAGATGCATCCCTTCACCTTTTTTAAGCGCTGATGGGGCAAATGTAAGCACATTCAGAGGGCCTATATTCCTGCGTGAAGCGGTTTCTGCTGGCTACCTTCAGGCCTTTGGAGGCATCTCACCAGCTTCTAGACTCGAAGACCTCAGTGCTTTCACTGGAGTCACAGATTCATGCTGCACTGCACTCAGGATAAGACGTGTGTGTCCCCCGAACTGGAGCACTAGGAAGCCCAGTGTAATGGCACAAAAAGAGCCTCCCTCCAAGGGGGCAGGCATGAAAAGCTCTCCAGTGAATCCAGTTTTACCTGTTTTCTCCCACTTCCTGGGGCAGCCCAGCTTTCTACTGACCTAGATAATGAAGAGATGATTATTCATTTGAATTTCAAAAGAACAAGTAGTGGGCTGTTAGCTCTAACTGCCGCTCTCTAATAGGAATATACACACACACACACATACAATTATTGAACTGCTTTTAGAAAATCGTATCATTTTAACAGTAATATCTACTTATTCACGTACATGTTTTAATCAGATTTCTAAAATCCTCAAGATTTTTTTTCCTGATGTGGCTATTATTTATCAGTCTGTTTTCAGCTTCATTATCTTCCTAGCGCTCCCCTCCAAAATAAAACAAAACCGGATCTGAACGTAACATTAACGAGCATGAGAAAACAGTAACGCTGTTTATATTTAAAAGATTGCTTTGAGGAAAAAAAAATTGAAACGCTGCCAAGACACTCCAGAAAATGAGATATACCAGAAAAATGGAAAAATGGGATTTACAAAAGTTATGTGATGCCCATAGTACTAATACGCTTCTTCACAGGGACACAAATGAAGAAGAAAGATCCCGGACAAAGTCTGTTGTAAGGATGGTGGCTTCAATCTACACCAAAGCTTTATTAGAAATGATTCCTCCTGATCTCAATGTGTTAAATGACAGATCCTGTCACCCCGGTGGATGGAGTTCCAGTCACCAAAATGTCTTATCGATATTGATTATACGATTTCCATTGGAATTGGCTGAAAATTTTCCAAAATAGTTCAAGGCTCTTGGAAAATGCTGTTTCCGCAAAATAACGGTATTCAATGAAAATTCCTTTTTTTTTTTTTTTGTTCCTTTCACAGGAAATTGAGGAAACATTTAATTTTCATTTCATCAGATTGAATTTTATGCAATTATCTGACATAATGAAATCTCCCATAACAGTTGAAACACTGACAACAAATAAAAACACTTTGGTGTGTTTCACTTTGCGAAACTATGCCACTATTTCCATCTGGACCCAAAATGCATGGAAAAACCTCAGAATTCCTCACAGGGACAATTTTTTATTTTGCAATGTGAATACTGACATGTAGAGAAAAATACTAATAAATAGGATTAACTGAGATGCTTTGTATCCTGGTACCGTTTTAGTAACAGAGTCCTAGCAGCAGTCAAGCTGCCTTCCCTGGAGGTAGCCAGTCTCCGGAGACTCCTGGCCATGCCGTCATTAGGAGAAACATGCCCTCACCCTTTCTGACACCCTCGCCACACAGACGGCTCTACAGCGTGCCCCATCACAGCAAGTCCTCACCCAGACGGGTCGGAAAGTGCCAAATCCGCAGTCCTCTCGGAAGGAATGCCCTGCCCTGCCAACAGCCTTCCTCAGAGAGACCACAGCTGCGACAGAAACTCGGGTGCTCCCGAGGGTACTGCACCCTCGCCTCATGTGGTTTTCCCAGACTGTGACGTTTTACGACAGGTTGAGAACCCTGCCAGGCAAATCTTCCATTTTACCTCCCATCTCCCAAAGGATAGACATCATTATGAGGCTAGATGGGATGGCCAGATGCAATCGCAAGGGGAGAGAGAGGTGGCAGCAAGCCTCAGGGGAAAAAAAAATCCCTCCTGGGGGCCTTCATGGAGAGACAGAGCGGTATTTTTCAAAATCTATCTCTACAATGAAGTAACTGAACCTTTTTCAGCAAGGATGTGTCCTTTCCCTCTACTCTGTACACCCAGCTGGGGTCAGGCAGGGGAAGCGACTCGACACTATGTATCTGCCTCTTGTCTACTCCTCCAAACTCCTCCTGGCTCCCCAGAAGTGCAGCTGGGAGCTGGGAGCCTTCATGTATCCATAAAGCTAAGAGGTGAGCAACTCTTTTTTTTTTTTTGGTTATTATTAATTTTGTTCTTGTAACAGCACTGGTCATTCTGCAGCCCTATGAGATCATACTCACATCATCCAAACAGTAATTTTGCTGTGGTCTGAGGAAAACGAATCACTGCGCTAATTAGAGGATGATGTACCAGGGGACCTGCTGCCCCATTAGCACCAGTTCATGGGATGCGCTCTGACAGAGGAGCGGCTGTGCCAGGGCTCATCCCCCTCGCTGCCACCATGTCCGCATCCAGCCAGCAACCCTCACAAAACTTAATAAACTTCTGCCTTGCTAATAACTGTCAACGGTAGCTAGAAAAACACAAAGGGACCCACAGGACGGTGGGCGAATCCATTTCCAGCACACGTTTTGCAAAGCAAAATGACCACAGATGAGTACACCACCGCCTTTGGATTTCACAAATTCTGCCGTGAAAACAAACACGGGATTATCGGGAATAGCTGGATCCGCTCCGGGCTCCCTGCAGTAATCGCAACGCCGTGGAGTAACTGGATGCTTTCTGGAAAACGAACAAACAAACAAAACAACTCAGCGGCGGTCGATGCTTCCTGTCAGTTTTCACCCCTGGCT
>VXBO01013145.1:42549-56958 GCA_013400135.1 Rhinoptilus africanus
TTTTTTCTTCTCCACTAATTAATGATCCAGCTGTTTACAGGGACAATTCACTGTGCTGGTATTTTGGTGGCAACCACTGCTACAGGCTTTCAGACTTGCTGAAATGAAAATCCTGCATACACATTTGTAAGGCATAATAAAACATAACATTAAAACCTGCATGCATGTTATGTTTAATCAAAGACAACTCTTAGGCATTTAAGTGGTGAGATATCTTACTTTAGGTTAGTTAAACTGGTAGTAAAATGATTAATATAATCTGATCTCTTTCTAATTATAATAATAATAATAATAAACCACTCATGATTCTAAATAAAAGTTGTTTGGCCTAAATCTTTGCTATCAGAAAAGAGATATAGCATATCTGGGAACTCAAATTTATGTCTTGCATTGTGATAATTCTTTATGAGAAACTGTGTTTTAAAACAAACTTAATTACGATATACAAGATATCCTTGGCAATGGATAGTCCTCAATAAAACAGAGTTTCTTGAATTTTCAGTTTTTGGTCTCAAATGATTAGTGTGTTCTCCATGTAATAACTTAGAAATCAGATTGAAAACGAATGACATTTATCTCTTCTAAGGCAAAAGAGAGAAAGAAAATAGATACACTGAAGTGCTCTAGCCTAGCCATTCACTATCCTGCTATTGAAAATCCGTTCTTGGGCTAGGGTGATGGAGTAAGTTGATCAGGTTCTAAGTCTTAAAACTGAGCCAAAATTCTCTTAGCAATTCTTCAAGCTATCATGAGAGTGTGGGGGCTTCTTCTTCCAGTCCCTGTCTTCTGATATGCATCCTTGTTTATTAAAGTGATAATAGGCAGTGTCATTAAACATTTGTGCTTTACAGATGTTCAATGAGTTATGAACGATTATGGTCAAATATGGGCTGCATTGAGTTTGCATTGTAATAAGGTCTGTGTCTCAAAAGTTTTGACTTGCGTATATTTTTGGAAGATGTTTTTTAAATTACCATTTAAAATATTAGTCGAAGATAACTGATTTAAAGGATCCAAGTATAGAGCAGTCAGGCATATTTTAAAAGAGCAACAGATCTACTTTAGTCAAAGAATATAATACTCACTCAGAAGTATATCTTTTCTTTCTTCTAGATGGGAATTATACAATACTATATCAGAGGAATATTTTGAGTGAAGGTATATGGTACAGGGAGACAATTTTTGTCCAGACAGTTGAGTTTCTTTTATTTCAGAGTTTATTGTTGCATATTGCTCAAGGAAAAAAATAGATGGTGTTCTGTTTAAGCCACTACAATGTTGGGGCTGAAGTTTGATGCTGTTGAATTGCCTAAGCTCCTGCTGATCTCAGTGAGAGTAGAAAACAGTCTTCTAATCACAAAAAATAGCATCTGCTGAGCTACTCTCTTACTCTTTGCTTTTGTCATATCTGATAATATTCATACCTTCTGTTTCTCTTTCCTCTTATATTTTCAGTGTACATAGGAATCCTTGCTGACATGCTAGAGCAGTCCTGTTGCAGGCTTAGTATCTCCTGTGGCCTTTTTTTCCACATTCTTTGCGTTTGCCTCTGTACAATAGTACTCTAAGTGTAATAGGACTCAGTGATAAAAGGGAGAAAAATGAGCTTTTTATGTGGAAAGACAATTTACTTGGTAACACTGAGGATGTCAACTCAATGTAAAACCTAATCAAACATGCTGATTCTTTTTAATTTTCAAGTGAACAATTTTGTAAACTTAGCATTTTTGTAAACTTACCATTTCCCCCCTTTTGATGTCTTTATTATGTTTTTCCCTCTCTTCCTTTTAAAAAGAACCACAACTAAGAAATGTTATCTTCCTTTAAGTGCAGTCTTTTACTAAAGTGGTAGAAAGACTCATTCCAAGCGTCCTTTAAGTGCTACGTGCTCTTTAGGCATTCACTGTCTCACTGGCGTTCAGATGAAACTTCTTCAAGTCTATTGAATGTGATCTGCACACGTGCAGTCTGATCCTTCACTCATGCCTGTTTGAGAAAGTGCAACTCTTGTTACACCAAGGGAAAACTGGTGTGGGGTCAAAGTCAGGGCCATAGAAATTTTGGGTGTTTAATAGTCACCACAGTTCATGACGTTCCCTTTTTTACATCTTCACGATTGTTGCCTAGTAAGGCCTTAAACCTGCACTGGTTAAAAATAAATAAATAAAATAAAAATTCTCATTGAGCTTAATGGGAGTTTTTGCCTCAAGGGCTGCTGGCAGGATAGGTGTCTCAGTTCCTCCTAACCTTCCTTTGTAAGCATGGCCAGGAAAAAAACAAACAACAAAAACTTAATACAATGAGTTGCCTTACATTTCCCCTACTATACAGTTGTATTCCTTTGATTTATTTCCTTTCCCCTCACCCACATCGAAGGCTGTGATTGTTTTTTTTGTTTTTCTTAATTTTTTTGCACACTACCTATACCAATTAACTGCCTAATTAGTTTTATCTTATCTACATGGATGCAGTGAATTTGTAAGAGAATTTCACAAGCAAGTAGTTTTTTAGTGAGTTTAAAGTAAATAGAGTTTTAAAGACCTATTTTTATATTCAATATAAAGCACAAATGTGCAGAAAGTGTAGAATGACTTACAAAAAGGGAAACAAAAGTTCGTAATATTTCATGTATAAAAGTAATACCTTCTTTGGGTTGAGATTCTCTTAGAAAACCCAATACTTATGCCAGTGCAAAGATAGGAATATTTTAAAAACTCTTAGAAAATTGTGATTGACAGCAATTTCAAAGGAATGACTTCTGTAGATACAAGGAAACCCCTAAAGCAATATGGATAAGAAGGGGTGAATGGTTTTCAATGATGAACAACAACCTGGAAGTGTGAGAATGGAGGTTTCAATCCTTATTAATTAATCAAATTTCTTCTTTTGCGGTTAGCTACAACATCTGGATTTTCTGTGAAGTGCAATCTTGCAGGATGAAAAAGCGCAAGGGCGCCAAACTTCTAAGACTTGCAAATACTCAGAAGCAGGTTTGATTTAGAATTATTTGTTACTAATTAGGGCTTTAGATTTTAGTAATTCCCACTTCCAGGGAAATCAAGACACCGATTTACCGCTTGAAGAAATTTGATCAAGTAATAATGATTAATCCAGGAACTCCCATTGTCACAATTTGTTTTTGTTTCCATCGTCCTGCTTATCTCCAAAACCAACTTGCCTCAACTCCTGGCTGAAGCCAGGGAGAAGAGTTATATGCCATTGTTAGTTCATTTACAATTTGTATCTGGTTTTGCTCTTGTACATATGTTGGCGTTTTGGAGTCTTTTACATAAATGCTGTGATACTTTTTTTCTTCTTTCCTTTCATTTTTTTGGTGGGCTGTTTTAAAATGGAGGCCTGTTTTCCAGTGTGGGACTTTCGATGGTTACAACATTTCGATGATGTTGCATGATGGCCACAGGTGGGGGAAATTGAATGTTTTAGAGCAGTTTTTCAAGCATGACACTTTTAAAATATGTAATTTCAAAGACTTTTCAAGGCCACATGAAATTAGTTTTCATAGCCACTCCAGGTCTTGGGGGGAAAAGCTGAAAAGTACTTTTGTTTAGAAGTCTGAGTGATGGTGGGGGGGAAACCTTTCTTGAGGTTTTTGCATGCCAGTGCACGGCCTGTTGCTGTGAGAGAAGGAAGATGGTAAGGCTGCTTGAGGCAATGCACTGGAGGACAAAGTGTTTTCTAGCACTAGAAAAAGAAAATGCATGGCAAAGTTTTGTCTTCTAGTAGACTATATAGCATGCAGAGTTTAGTATGTGTCAAAACAGTGTATGACATTGCTGTATCAAAGTTGTAAAATTAAGCATTATTTATTGAAAACTATGTATTTTTTTTGTAAAAACCTGATCACCTAGAGGATTAATATCAGTGACTTGTGCTAGTGCTACAAACTTAACCAGCTTCTTTACTACAGTACTTGATATGCAGTGTTAATGCTCAGGGTTGAAACCAGTCCACTCCAATGTCTTTTTTTGCAAGAGTTTTTAAATAAAGGAACAACATAATGCAATTGTTCAAAAGACTCTAATAAAATTGTGTGATCAATCTTCCTATGTGTTTTTATGTGGATTTTTTTTTTTTCCCCCTAGTGTTGCATTTGGTAAATGAAGTTCAGCTATTATAGTGAATCCTCTCCTCATTCTGTGGGCACCCAAGGCTTTAAGTCAAAGGGAATGTTATGTCTTTCAAAAAAACCCTCGACAGATAGTTATGGTCAAGGCAGTATGTACAGAGGGTACAGATCCTCTCTGCAGTGCTGCTCTGGGCACACCTGAGAGACACTGAAACAGAGAATAAGGCAATTAACGTCCTTTTCTTTTTTCTGGTTAAGACTCTGGATGAAAAAATAAAGTATTTTATGATAAACATTTTAGATATTGCTTTAAAGTTTACCATGAAAGAATGAAATCAGATGGATTATATGCCAGCAATCCCCATTTCTCTCTGTATCTTTTTCTACAAACAATTTGCCATCTAAATGTATTTTGGCATAGGAAAAAAAAAATCATTCTGTATTAAGATTCTAGTTATGAAAATGTTTTTATGAGAACCCTGTAATCAATTATTGGAACTATAAAAAGGTGTTTTTAATGTGTTTATGTGGTGAAAGTTTGTTGTATATTAAATATTGTTTTATAGAAATGATGGAATTATATTGTTACAAATTTGAAATTTGCAGTTAACACACGCCATCTATTGCTGAAATTAACCTTCTAGAGCTCCTGCCTTTAGGCATATTCCCATATTCCAAAAAAGTATACAAGGCACATCTTTCTCTTGCTTGTATTTAATGTCTGTACTTTTCCAATTTACATAAGGATGAAAATATCAACTGATAATATCTTCCCCCCCCCATTGCGGGGTTGTTGATTACTCCTAATATCCAGGAAATAATAGAAAAATTCTAATCAACTTCAGCTGTAGCCTTTAAACCTGGGAAGAGTCAATTCACTGAATAAAAGGTTCCAGATAATTTTGTGTGACTCCTGAGCACAGCCCTTCCCCTTGTTCCTGTTCTTTCCTTATCCCAACAGTTAGCTGAATAGCTCCTTTCTCAAAAAACCCCCACTTTTGGATGACAAGTACTGATTTCTGTTTAACTTATCAAACCTATTGAGAACACTGAAAGCAATCTTTATAATTTCAAAAGTCTGTTGTAGTAGTATTTTTTTGTGTGAATGGAGATGTGTAACTGATGTAAGGGTTCGAATGTGACATGTTATAGTGAAAATAGGAAGTTTAAGCTGGTCATTGTAAATCAGTGAAATAAAATCTTTATATACAGTCATCATACCACTATCCTTTCTGTACACATCAAAAATGTTTCAAAAAGCATTTTTTAAGGTATTTCAGAAGGTTTTGAAAAAATGCACTGAAGAGTTTTCCATGGTGTTTTGTTTTGAATTCCCATAGAGCTTCTTTAATCAAGACCCGTTGTATATAACCAAAGACAAACTAGAAATCTAGAACAGACTCAGCTCATCTCCATCCTATATCTCAAATGTCTCTAGCTGAGGTCTTCTGTTTGGTTCCTCCTGAGTGAGAAGGGACACTACTGCATTAAAAAGTAGAGTTTCAGTTCTGCTGTATCAAGACTTACTATTACCCAAGGGAATTTCTGCAGGACACATTGGGAATCTTTCCATCCACTGTTTGAAAGAGTTTTTGAACTGAAAGAATTTTAAACCAGAAGTTAACCCATCTTAAAGCTATCATTGTGGAGGTATTGTGCAGCCTGGATGTTGGCTCGGTTTTGTATGAAAGGAAGGCTAGAAGGACGTTTTTGGGGGAAAGAAGAAAAACATTTACTTGGCATTTCAGTTCCGATTAATATGTTCCCAGGTTTGAATATTAGGTCTAACCCTAGAAGTAATGCATGAAAACATGGGATGTAGGGAACATAAACCCAGGCAGATACCCAAACACATTTTCATCATTACAGAATTAACACAAGCACATAAGTATGCGGTTGTGTTTCCATTAAAAAGCTTGCTGGCTGGACCACTCTAAATGGCTGAAATGTAGTGTCCATTGAAATCTAACTTTAAAGTCCTGAGAACTTCAGAAGATTTTCATCTGGTGGACTTAAAGTGTTATCCCTGGAGTTTCATAAGTTTTAAGATAATCTTTTCAAAGCCTATTAAAATTTTGGTAGAATAGTAAAAAAAACCCTAAATCCACACAAATATCTCCAGCTCTAGAAATGACAATTCCCACTAGAGTCAGAGTAAAAGGATCTTGGCCCTTTCCCTTGAAATCTGACGTTTACATTTATTGGCATTACTCTGACATTTACATAAGCTAAAAGTGTCTTTGATAGATCGCTTCTTCTACAACTCTGTAAATTCACTTAAAAGATGATTATTATCTTCAACCAAAATTGACTCATGTATATGCTTTAAAATACAAGTCTTACTTTCTCAAATTATAATGTTAACAAATACTGAAGAGTGCATAGGGAATGAGGCAGGATTCATCTGCACGCAAGCACAACAGGCAGCCCAAGAAATGCATAACAAAAAAGATAATCAAGATCTCAGTTATAATTGTTCCTTTAAGTTTCATTTTAATGTGATATTTTGGCATTTCATATGCATAAGTAGCTTTTTTTCTCTAAGACACCAAATGTGCATCGAGTTAAAACTGCAATAAAGTTATGTGTGTATAGATTGCTTTTTCGGAGTACTATAACTAAGAACTTCTATTTTGTGCCTAATTGTTTGTAAAGTATCTTACACTTGCACCTAGCCTTTACTTGATGAGACTTTATTTGTCTGCGTAATATTATTGTAATAATATTCCCTAAATCTCTGTAAAGCCTGCCTTTCATTCACCTAATTTCATTCACCTTGTTCATTGAGTTTTAGCGCTTGTACTCTTTAGAGATCAGAACCAAACTGCTCCCCTGACAGGAGCGCTGCTGTGCGTCGCCTTTTGTTCTCTTTTCAAGGGTAGAAAAAGGGTAGAAAAATGGTAGAAAAATCCCTGAGAACTGTCCACCTTCCACCCCTTTATGTCCTTGGAAACTTCTACTACTATCTCTTTTTTAGGCTATGGGCAGCCATAGCCTAAAATCACCTTTGTTTTCCTCAATCGTGTGTGGTCATTCATCAGCTGTGGGTTTTCAAAGCCGGTAGTTCTGCAGGCAGAAAGATTCATCTGAAGTCAGCTACATTTATGAAAACTGCCTACTTAAACTGTTAAAACTATCCATCCTGATTTTGCCTGAAGTTGATGTGAATTTCTCCATAAACAGAATAATGGGGTATTAGTATTGGTAAAAGGGGAAATAGCAACAGCAAAAATACAACACTCGCCTCCTCCTGATAACTGCCTCTTTGAAATGTGAATCTTGAAGTAGCCGTGATGACCGGAGCCTTCTCTAGCCCCAAAGAAGAGCTGTTGTGAGTAGGCATTTTTGAATATTTTCTCTGTATTAGTCAGTCAGACATAAAATACTGCATTTTTCCACCAATGTATTATGGATTTGGAAGACAAGCAAAGATATATACAAAGTAACATACAATTGGAAAGTATTTACTATAATATCAAAAACATTTGAGAAGGCTATGGCAATATATTTTCAAAGATACTTATCTTTGCTTTCCTTATGGCAATCTCCTGCACACATGTGCTCTCTCCAGCCTTTTCCTGAGCGTGTATTTTATATATAAATGGACAGATGTAAATAAAGATATATATATCACAGTCTTTCACTGGCAGGTACAATTTGACAAACATTCTTAAAGCTGTTGTATCAGTCATGCAAAGTTAAGAAACGATGTATGAAAAAATGCATTTGCAACTTTATTCAAATCCTTTTTAATAAATACACTGACATGAGAGCGTGTGTATCAAGAGATGCAGTACCTAGAATTTAGGCACCTGGCTCCAGCTGGCCATCCATGGCAGACTTTGGAACTCAGCCTTCGTTTGCTGGGTGAGGAGCTGTCTTCAGCGTGACTGAAAAAATGGGATGTGTTTGGTGTCTCCAACACCTGATTCAGGATTTCACAGTAGACATCTCTGCCCACTCAAGACCTCAAGTGAGTCCATAGTTTTATTCTGATGACAGATGACAAACTCTTTCCACTGATACAGTACCCTGTAGGTAAAGCCTTTGCTCAGGAAATAGAAAGCACGGGGAAGAGACAGAAAGCATATCTAGACTAAGAAATAAAAAGAGAGTCAGCACATAGTCCAGGCACTGGAACTCATCTGTCTGTATTGTTAAATTGTTAGAAAAAAAAAAAAAAAATCCTTGACACGGTTTTGGCTGGCGAATGCTAGCACTCTTCCAAAAAATCACTGGAACAATTTGGAAATTAGCATGGGCCAAAGATCATTCCCAATAGGCAGTTTGGATTCAGCCACTCTGTTTTGGAAAGTAAGAGAGTTTAATAGCATAGACGTGTCCAGATTATGCCAGCTGGCCTCCGATCCGGGGAACAGACCCTGGTTTAATTTACTAGCATAGATGTAGCTACAGGTTATAAACCTTACTTTAGCAGGGCTTTGACCATAAAGCCCCTATAATTTTGGAGAATACCTTAGCCTCAGTCTATGGAATAGTCTTAGAGAGAAGCTGTCACCACTGTCGACAACTGGAATGCAAAAGTCATGAGGCCAAAGGCAAAGCAAAAAGGAATTTGCCCTAAAGCCCTTTCTGCTATATTACTGATCCATACTGCCTCTCCTTATACACAGCGTCAGTTCTACAACTGCTGCAATCCTGCTTACTTGGGGGCTCATCTTTAGCAGGAGGACCACAGAACAACACTGTGGCTGCAAATTCTTTATACGGGGAAGTTTCTTCTATAATTTGGGATGGGGAGAGTGCTCCAGCTAATAAAAATGGTAGCAATTTGCACTGCATGCTTTCACTCCCAAGAATCCAAAAGCACTTTACAAATACTGTTGGCCAATTTTGTTCTCCCCTTGTAGTCAAAACACCTACTGAAATCAATTGTAGAATCACTTCTATTGAATCTCCTCCAATTGCAGAGCTGAGTGAGAGTGTTATATGTTGAACAGCTGTAGAACTGAAGCCTTGAAATTGCTATTTAAATTATACATAGGAATCGTACAGTGTATGTTCTTCTAGCCCTCTCACAGTTAGTTTAGACAGTATTGTCACAAACTGCACTCTTAGGAAAAGAAATCAATCCATCTGGACTAGATAAGAGGGAGTCATTAAGTTTTTCCTGCTTAAATATTAACATAATTCAGTAAAATTGAGGTAGTGTCCTGAAAAGGGAATGTCCCCTTGATCCGCACAACGGTGTTATGGTCAAACCTCAGTGATCACCAAATCACAAAAGTCCCTGCTTCAAACATGGATGTCTTTTTTTTTCTTTTAAATGCTAAAGATAAGAAATGAAACTAAAGCTAGAAAAGCATAAAAGTGAATGCAGGTTTCAGACTCATTTAGGTTACACTAGTATTGAAACAAAATGGTACATCTGCAGCACACCAGATCTCAAATGCCTTTTCTGATGCTCAGTGGTATCTTGCTCCATCCATGCTCAGCTGGCATAATGGTGTTAATCACAGAATAAATACCATGTAAGTTTGAACTTAGTCAGATTCTACAGTGGATAGCAGGATAAATAGAGTAGAGTAGGTTTTACTTGGGTGAAAAAAAAACCCAAGAAAGTTAAAAGAGAAAGACGAGACAGAGAGCTTGCCTACAAAGAGATGCCCACTGAGCTCTACACTCTGTTTTTTAGCACCTATATGAGAGGGTTGCCTCAACAGGATAATTTCCAAACTGCCCTGAACACTGGGAAGCTGCCTCTGCTGCTAGTTCTGTTGGGATCAGGCCTAGTTAATTAGCATTTCCAAGAAATGAACATGCCCAGGGCACCAGCCAGCAAGATGTACTGTGCCTGCCTGATGTCCTCCCTGGCTTCATATGGGACACAGAGCAACCCCAGTCTCCACCAGCCTCTCGTGGTGAAAGAGTTGACTCCAAAGGGAGGACATGATGCCTCTGGAAGCTGAAACTTGGTTTTACCAGGGACAAGGACAGGGATATGCAATCCCATGTCCATGCTGGCATTTGCAGACAACTCCTAAACCACTGCAGGTGCTTGGAGGGCTGTGTCTCCACACTGCAATTTTGGAGAGTAAGAACTTGAGCCTGAGGGATATTCCTCCCACCTGACACCAACATTTTCCTTACTCACCATTTCAAGAGAAAACTTAGTTATGAAAACCGATGAAAAATATGCATGACATATTTTTTTTGGATGCAGCTTGTTATAGCTGCTTGATTCCCTGTGATGAGTTAACCAGCACAAAAGTTAGAGCAGCAGCAGATTTCTTCTGTTGTATCCTAAAGATTTCAATTAATGTGAAAATACTTTTCTCCAGTCACCCCCAGAAAGTCACTTTGTATGAAATTGGACACAATATCTATCGAATTATGATCTGATATTGAATGAAGATTCCCACTAGTGTAGGATTAGTAGGCTTAACCATTAGCAAGTTTCACAAAATGCTAATAAAATATTTATTTGGCTATTACTTTTCTTGACCTATTAGTTGAGTTCACTAATGGATTCAGGCTTCCCAGACAGAAACTTATACATTTATCTGAAGCTTAGCTAGCTATTTTCCTCAGTGATGAGATGTGCACCTCTCTGTCATATATATTTTTATTTTGTAAGCTTAGAAGTGTGTAAATATATCTAATGTTATGAGTATTTAAGAAGTAAAACACTAATCATTTTTACCTGAAACATTTTCAGGTATGGAAGATTTAAAAGAGATATTCACCAGTTGGTCCAGCAATCATTTGTTTAGGACATTGTATTAAAAATCAGAAACTACTTACTGTATACCTTATATTAGGATACGGTCTAGTGAAATCCATACTCACTGAATAATTCCATGATTATTTTTTCTCTGTCTTAAATTTTCCTTTAAGAACCTTTTAATGCATCTTGATTCTGAGAGTGTCCTCCCCGTACAAATCACTCTAATTCATATTAATGACATTTTGACATGTAAGAGAACTGGGATGTTGGAGCTGACATATATCAAAAAGGATTTTTGAGAAAAGATACCCAGAATTCAGAATTCTTGTCCTTTGTGGGAAACATAAATCAGCTACTTGAGGTGCCACATATAAATATATTACATATTATAATAAAAGTTCAATTTAATTTATATAAACTGTAGTTTAAAGCAGGCAGCTATTCATGATGCCTTGTATGTTACAGCTGCAGAAAAAAACCAAAAATCTTTTAACAAGCCTTGAAACAGAGAGAATATCTGGTAAGGACTGGCGGAGTGGCAATGAAATAAGAAATATTTTCTCCAAGGGAAACCACAGTTTATCTGCTAAGGACCAGGCACCAATTCCCAGCTCACAAAAGTTAGCAGGGACTGGAAATCCTCCTTGCCTCACGGAAGGTGCTCGTAATCTGCTTGACTGGGAGGCTGATGCATGGGATGGATTTCCTAGCCTAATGTAGAGAAATGAATAGATTGTCTCCAAAATACAGAAATATATTCTGATTGCTTTTTGTCTTCCCCCTTTCTGGTAATTTTGCAATGTGATTCGGGGATTTATATATTTCACATACTTAATAAATAGAATCAAAAGTAAATAAAGTAACATTAAAAATGTAACCATTGACCTCTTACTGAGAAAAACAGATATTTAGCAACCCTCCTTTCTTCTTCTTTTTATTTTCCTTTGGGAAAGAGGCATCAGAAGAAGCTATGGCTTGGCTTGGGGTTTTTTTTTGATTGTTTGTCTTCTCCAGTCTTTTTGCTACTAGCTTTATTTCATGCTATCACCATTTAGTCTTGGATTGATTAACCTCTCCAAAGCTAAGCGTTAGCCATCAGACATGGGAATATGCTGCAAACAAGGCTTAAGTGAATGACACAAACAGAATAGATTGTCTGCTATCTGAAATGTCAGTAATAGAGAAAAGAAACTTGAGCAGGCATCTGTAATTTTCCTCTCTTTTTCTGTAAATGTATATTTTTTTAATAGATGCCTCAGTGACAACTGAAACAAGTATGTATATAAACTATATCCAGTATCTAAGAGGAATGAGAAATAGTAGAAGCTGAGATGCAGTGCTGCCTTTTTCCCCAGGGTGTAGCATGTGTAATACATGAGAAAGATGACATCATCCACAGAAGGGACTGGATTCACAGACATACTATAAATAAATCATTCAACAAAATGAACAACCAGCAAAAGGAACAGCCGGAGTCATATTCTTAAACATGCATTATTTACCCAATAATCTGCATCTTCTCCTGCAGTCTTTCCAGTTTCACAGGTAAAGGCAATAAACATTATCATCTGAAAAACAAAAAAAACCCCTTACTTGTATTTCTTCCTTTATATTTACAGCTAACATACACAAAGAACTTAAAGAAATCCAACTCTATACCATTGCTTTCATGTATCATTTTCACAGAATCATACAGGACTATAGTTTTGGTGTTTTTTCTTCAAATACAAGATGGAAATAATCCCCTGGTCCCAGCAGGTATGGAGTAACTCATGGGCTGTAAGGACTCGGTGCTCAGAGGCTGAGTGTGGCTGGGCTCCAGCAGTCCAGGAGGGAGGTTTCTGTATGAAGCCACCACCTCCAACCCCCAGGGCACAGGACGAGCCTCGGGAAACCATCCTTCCCTCCTGGTGAACACTCCTGAGCCTGGCCTCAAAAATCATTTTGGAATTTAGATGCCTACATCTCTTGGACTTTCCAGATTTGGGGTGGGATCCAGACTCTATGCACCCACCCAGGTCCCTGCTGAAAAGGTTAAGCGCTTGCAGTGTCAAGCCATTCAGCCCTAATCACTGCAGGTGGGACAGGAGGTTCTCCCCAGCATGGACCCATGGACCATACAACATGCTCAGCTTTGATTGAGGGAGCACTGAGGAAAGCAAGCATCTGGGTTTTCTGGTAGTTCAGAAAGATTAAAAAAGAGAGGTCAGCCGGGTCACTATGTTTAGCACAAAGTTACATCATCCATATACTTCCTTCCTGGCAATATCATTTCTCTAAGGGAGAGATCTGTCTCCGGTATCTTTCTCAGGTGGCAGCTCTTGAGTGGAGCCTCTGGAGATGCTTTGGGCTGGGGCCGATCCCTCTCCCCACCGCCGGAGCTGGGCCAGCAGCGCCGAGCACAAGATCCATGGAGGCAGACGAAGCAAAAATACCCCAAAAATATTTACTGTCCTACAGTTATTTGCATAAATCATGGCAACATCAAGAAAAAGTGTCTTCCTCTTGGGGTAGAGGCTGATGAGATTCCTGTTTAAATTTAGTGTCTGGGGAAGTGCGTTTACAGCCAAGGCCTCTGAGAATGCTCTGTCTCCTTTGCAAGCAAGCTTCACTGCTATTTCCAGCCTCCGACTGAGTGCTGGAGACTGCAAGCTGGTAAATGTAAAGATAAAGTGGGATAAGCCCTGCTCTGAATTGAGACCTTGTAGACTGCTTTTGATTTGGCCCACAGATCCTGGTTATAATGAAGAATGGAGCTATTAAAAAAATACATGAAGAATGGAATAAGTGGAAATTCTGTTTCTTTTTTTTTCTGATTTTTTTTTTGTTTGTTTGTTTGTGGGTTTTTTGTTTTGTTTTGTTTTTACCTTATAATGCACAAAGTGATGTAATTTTCTTTACACAGCTTCAGATCTTACTTTTCATCCTATCTTTGTCCTATCTTTTAGCCCCTCAGCTTTCCCTTTCTACAAGACATACACTAAAAATGGTGACCTCTATTCTCCCTGTACCTTATTTTTTCATTTTACTTTTTTTCACCTCTGTAAACCTAAAAACTTCTTTAGCTCTGGAAAAGTGTAAAGAAAGAGAAAACTGAAATTCTATAACTCTATCTCTCTGCTACATTTCAAAACTTTTTTTCACCTTTTTGAAAAGTTATAGAGTGTCAAAATTACTGAGTTTCATTTTACTTGTCTTCTCTTTACTTTTTCCAAAGTTGAGGAAGTTTTGAAAAGTTGCAGAGTGTCAGAAGGAAAATGGAAAAAGTGAGAAAACATCCCAGACCCCTTTCATTAATTCATTCACCCGGGAGAAAAGTGAAATAAATAAAGCAAAATTAAATATAACAGGGGAAAGAGGACAAACAAGAAATATTTTTTAAAATTATCTAGACAAATAAGGGCATAATAACAGTAAAAAAGCTTTATTTTAAGAACAAGTAGGGTTTTTTTCACTGTAAAAATATTTGTCAAGCTTTAACTGGTCTCTGTGGTGCTAGACAGTGCTTATAAGGAAATAAAGATATGATCTCTCCTGCAAGGAAATACTATCCTTTGGATTTGATTCGTCTCATCCAGTCCTTTCTAAGTGCTCCTAATTCCACTTATAATGTGCCAGTCTTTTTTTTTTTTTT
>VXBO01013145.1:68625-94988 GCA_013400135.1 Rhinoptilus africanus
TGTCCCAGCTACAAAGAATCTTTAAGATAAATTCATCTAAACGTGTAGCAGACCAGGGGAGACTTCCTCCTGATACACAAAGTGGAACAGCCTCAATACACCAGAGGAAGAGTTTTGCTTCCAGAAGATGCTGTGGGCTGGTGTTTGTATTTTGCTTGTGTAGTTTTAGGCAGGATTATATGAGAGTTTCTAAGGGTCTGCACTTTTAATGGCAGATAAAGTGACAACTAGCTGTCTAAGTCTCCTTGGAAATCTAATATGCCTTTATTTTTAAAACAGAGTTGGCACCTAAAAGGTATTTGTTACAGCTATGGATGCTGTATCTCTCCAGTCTTTTTTTTNTTTTTTTTTTTTTTTTTCTGTGAAAACAGATATTATAGTGTAAGAAAGCATAATCTATTATTTTTTTTTTCTTTTTTACATTTTAAGATGCATAAGCATGCTTCCTTACTTTGTGCAAACTAGTCCTCGCCAAGGCTTATGTGGTTTAGATCAAGCCCTTATAAAGAGAGACAAGATGACACATAGGCTATGGCATATATTGTTATAGGTCTATGGTCCCAGCTTTACATTTTCATTGTCTCTACCTAATTAGATCGACTGGCAGTTTTATGACAAGGAAAAGGTTATAATTGACTTATTTGAGCAGGAAATGCTTATTTTTGCCTACTTTCACTGACATTCACCAACACGCTTGCCAACTCCGTTGTGATCTCCTAGCAGCAATCGCCTTCTAAATATCAATGTGTCTGAACAGTGCTTGGATGAAACCTTTCACCCAAGTCTAATTTAAGTGATTCTCTAGACAATTCCTTCTCTCAGCCGTGAGCCCACAGGCACCTGAACATGGATCACGTTGCTGTTTTCATGGTTTTCTTGCCAAAAGGTGGCTGCATTCTCGTGGTGGTTGGGATCACCCCTGAAGGAAAGGGGTGCATGGAAGGTGTGCTTTGGGACCTAACCAGGACTGATGCTGTGTGAGCAGCAGGCATGAGTGTCTTCCAAGGCATCCCTGCAGCATGGGGGCATTACTGTGGTAATTGCAATGGTCCAGGCAGGAGGACAGCTGCTGGGTACAGTGTACATGGCAGAAGCCATGTAAAGAACCAAGCAGGCAGTATTTAACTGAGGGCTCATATTCAGCAAAGTTCGAAAAAAAACTTGGAAAAAAAACCCCTGTCAGGCTTAATAAAACTACTGTTTATATTTGGACTTTATGTCCCTTCCTTGTTGGTGTAATGGGACTCGAAAACATTTTTTGTGTCTTAGGTTTTCTTACTTTTTTTCTTATTTTTCATTAAAATTAAAATTGTCAAACTAGGAGAAAAAATTTGAGATAAATAAAATCTTTTAGAGTAGGACTTTAAAGAGACTGTAAAAAATAGAAAGAGGCTTGTTTATATTAAAGTGTCTTCATTTATGTTAATGGATTTTAATAAGCAACTCCTACAGAAATAAAGTCTTAAGAGATGAGTGGGACAACCATAGTGTGCCTGTTCATTTCTAACAACACATGGTAAATAACAGGGAAAAATAACATGTGTGAAAATTATACACAATTTCTTTTATCCCTACAGAGATTTAGCTCTTTTGTTTTTGGAAAGGAAACATAATATTCCTGTAAATATTTTTTTTTTTTTAATGCTCCAAATCTATATTCGTGACTTTAAAATCAAATAATTAAATATATCCATCTTCAACCACAAAAATATGTATGCAGACTCAGACCTATAGGGTGAAAAATACAATTCAGTGATGTCAGAAGATGTGTAAGAGACAAAACCAATGAGTTCCACCCCTGATGGGGAACTGTTTTGTTTCTCTCAATTCCGTCAAGTTTTTTAACCTTGGTCAGGCTGTGTGGCTATAAAACATGGATAAGATAATTCATCTTCTTCATAAGAATTTTATGGGAATTTAGTTATTTTTTTAAAACTGCTTGAAGGCTGAGAACTGCTAAGTATTGTGGTGCCCTGCAGCAGGAGGGGATCACAGCGAGCATTAGCACACACTCCAACTCTGAGATTGAAGCAGTGACCAAATTATTAATCTGCAGAGGGATTAGTCTCAAAGAAGCTCTGGACCTTTTTCCTTGTTCAAAGAATGATGATGGTTAAAGCAATAATTTTGTGGGAAATTTAGTAAGAACAATGATGGGTTCTTTGTTTCTTGAGGACTCCTTGGCATAAAATACAACAGAGCAGACAAGGCCAAGTACTTATAAACCACAAATACATCCCAAACATGTACGTATCTCTGCATCACACTAGGCTTCTAACTTTCAAGGCCTGCTTTTGTTTTTCTTTTTGATCTGGATTTTCATATTTCCTCTATCTACTTTGATTTCCTCAGCCTCTTTTATTTCTTTCTTCACAGAGGTAAGATTATCCATACCCTCTGCTCCTGCAAACTGGCACGCTTCCTTTGAAGTCCGTGAAACTGTGCCAATTTACACCACTGCAGACTTGTTCAATATTGTGTTATAACTACAGATGGGTCCCAGCTGCAAATCTTGGTTTGGATCCAAGCTCACCCCAAACTAGGGAGTGTTTGGATTCATGGTTGTGGTGCAGACCCCTCTCTATGGGTATGTTATAACAGAAAGAGAAAAATAACTTTCTGAATAGAATGGAGGGCCAGCACCTGTCATCGAGGCTCCTTCACTATAGCTGTCTGCATGAACCTGGAGAGCGATTTTTTGGAAGTCCCTGTATAGCAGTACTGTCAAAGAAGGGAAGAACAGGCAAAAAATTTAAAAATAATAAAATAAGCTAAAATTTGTGTCTGATCTAATGCTATCTCAAAATAAATCTCAATATTCCTGAATCATTGGCTTATTGAATATTATATGCTGCACTTCACTGTCCGGTACAAGAGGGAAAGAAAGAAAATCATTATTAAAGTCCAGCAGAGCAATGAAAAATACATAAAAGCTCCAAGAAATTAGCATATATTTCATTCTATCAAAGGAACACTATTAAATCCCACATTGTCTTAACTTTTCCCCTCCTGCTAAGACAGAAATGAGCATGGTTTTTTTTCTATTTCATTTAGCAGATCTATAGCTAATTTAAATAAATTCATAATATTTAATTTGTTCTTGTAGAAGGCTTGTTCTACTTCAATTTTGACCTTGGAAGTTGATTAAAAGTGTGTGGGATGTCATTGCCAGTAAAGCAGAGAATTCCTGGAATCAACTTTGATTTGAGGGATGAATAAGGCAAAAAAGACATCCTTCAAATGCCGAAACAATTTTGAGATGTTCCAAATATAAGTTTTCTTTTGACACTTAACCCCCCGCCCTCATTTTGATTATTATTGTGTATGACCATTATTGTAAAATCTTAGATGAAATAGCATCAAAGATCAAATAAAAATTTCAGATGAGACCTTCACAAGGGTTGCCCAGATGACATGGCTGGTAGGTCAAGGTCCTCTACAGATCAGAGAGAGAAGCATGGCAGACTTTGCCACATTATCTTCCCAACATGTTTCTGCCCTGATGAAAGATGACCAGCAGAAGGGTTTGAGCAGTTCAGATCCACACTACTTGCTGCTACTCTGCCTAAAGTGTTACCTCCAGCTGTGAGGGGATGCCAGCTTCCTAGTACGGAGGACATGGAGTCAGAGCTCAAACTCCTAAATAAGTTACTATTATCTAACACATGCTTGCACTGTACCTTAAACCTTTTTTAAGTAACTTGACAGCAAACCGTCACTCCCAAACTTCACAGCCTATTAACCACCAGTTTCAGCGGGCAGTACAGTCACAGATTTAGTGAAGAAAGAGGCATAGGTGAGATCTGAAGGGGCACATTTAAGGTGTAGGATGTGCCAAGCAGTTTTGCCTTCCTCTCATTCACATTAGAACTGCATTTACTTACCCCTGCGGGAAAGAAGTGTCACCATTGTGAATCTGGATGGAGTCTGAAGCAATAACCTTTAGGCACTAGACTCTATAAACATGTGCCTTTTGTACCTTTACAACAGCACATTGAAGTTAGTGAATAATTCGCAATCCTGAAAATTAAATATTCTGTACTCTCGCCCTCTATTCATCTTATATGTACATATATATCCACCATTTTTACATCATTGTGACTAAAATTAAAATTTTATTAATAAACAAAAAAATTGATCATGTGAGGTGTTATTTTTCTAAACTCCAGAGCCCTCCAGTGCTCTTTGCTTTCATGATACTATTCTACTATAAATAATAAGCATTATGACTTGTGCCAGATACACTAGCATTGTTAGCTCTTCATGAGCAAGTGGATTAAACAGGGAATCCTGTGAGTTCAAAGAACACTGAAGAGATTTGGCTTGAAACAAATGCCTACATGTTAGTAGGCAAAATAACTTAATATACACTTTATAAGAAGTTTACAGTCAATATTTGCATAAATTTATCTTCCTAAACTGAAAGAAATAATACTGCTTTAGTTATATTGAAATTTTTCTAAAAATAAATACTGTTTCCATAATGTATTGCAATGGCATTTCTCTGTCTTAATGAATGTATTATTAGTAAACCATCACTCCCTCAACTGAAGAAAATAGCTTAAATATTTTACAGAATATTTCAATTAAATTAAAAGTTGAGCATGCTGGGAGTGGGATATTTGGCAAGATGTTAATATTCCTTTTCTTCGATAATCATTCAGACCCCAGGGCCATTCCTTCTGCAGTTTTCATGTCACATGGGCCTTCCCTCCAAGAGAGCATGGTATTCATGCCTCGAGTGGAACTAAGTTGGGTTCTTCTTCCACCAACAGAATGGATGGCTTTTACTACCCACTGCCTAGGATTTAGTACCAAAGGCAACCCCCCAAGCATTCTCCATATAAAACAGCCTTAAGTTTGCAGATTGCATTAAAGAAACATATACATGAAAGAATATTTTTCCAGAAGCTCAAAGACCCCATTCCATAGGGGCTAGATCTGAAACCTGAGATTTAATTGTCCCTTCCATTATTGATGCAGCTTTACACAGCATTGCCCATAGATGCAATTCCCAAAACATACAGAGCTGGTGACTGGGGATACCTGACATGACTACATGTTTGGGCATGGCGCTAAATCAATCCTGAATATCTCTTAGGAGCATGTGCAGATCAAGTTGCTTATATATGAGACTTGCTGGCAACTGTACACTGTATGCACAAGAGTCCAGTGCAGCCCCACTGCACATAGGGTGAGGAAGTGATCTGGGTGCGTTTGCTCAGGAGCTCAGACAAGGCTGACAGGCTTTCAAAAATAGTTAAAAAACGTGAGGCAAAACCTGTAAGGTTGTAGATAATTAATAAATTTGTAATTTACTGCCAAAACTGTCACAGTAGGATCATCTGAGTATAGGGGTAAGATTAAACCTGATATTAGCCTAATAAATTTTGTTACCCAGACAATTTTTTGAATTATTCATCAAAGTGCTTTTTGCACATTTTTTTCATCATTTTAACATCTCCATGTTTAGCTTTTTCCTCTAAGTGCTCTAATTCATTTTCTTTTGCATCTGTGGGATATTTAATGGTAACATGGGCAGTTGTATTCACTTGGGGATAGTTTCTCCAGTCTTACCGTCCTTTGAATCCTGAAATATCTGTAGGTCCTGCCTGTCTCAACATTGTGCACAGGAAGAAGTCAAAGGTGCTCGGCACAGGAGAGCGTCTACTTACCTGCGTCCTGAGTTGCATAGCTGTCAATGTGCCGAAAGATGCAAGTCTGGTCCTGAAAATATGGCTCACGTGAGAAAAATGTATTCACAAGGGGCCTGACGTGGCAGGGGCCCAAGCAACTCTGGCATCAGTCCAAAAAAGCACTTACGCATACCCTCAGAGCTACAATTCAGCTGTAAGTATGTGAGCAGGAGTATTGCCTTTGATTGACACTGAATCAACAAGATGTGAGAGGTGATTAACAAATTTATCAAGTGAGGACAATATTTGGCCCAGGACTGGACTTCTGTTGTTCGGTTCCTGAATAAGCAAAAAGAAACTACTTGCAGGGGCTGCACAGAATTTCCTCAACACAGAGATTTTTCAGGCCGACACAGTGACAGTAGACACAAAAGTATCAGAATTTTCCTAATGTTTGAACAAAACAGAAATGTGCTGGATAGATATGTTAACACTGATAAATAAATCTAGGAGCTCTGTTCACTGACTACTACAGAAGAAGTCTTAACGAAGAAAACCGAATACGTTCTGCTTACTTATGCATTACCATTCCCCTACATGGATTAATTTGGCAGAATATGGCCTTTTCTTAAGCAACACCCACTTTATAAGGTGCATTGTTTTATAAGTGGCAGATCGAAGGACCAAGACAGACAGCTTTTCCCAAGATTTAAATAAAACATAACTTCCCAAATCTTTATTTGGATTCATAATCAAGAAATGCTTCTACTAATTTAGGGTTGAAAAATGCTGAACTTGTTGGAAAATGGACCCATATGTTTAGAAGTTACATTTTCTGCTTCGGCATACATGGTTGATGCATAATTTTGCTCACAGTTCTGGAAGCAGGAAGGTGTGAGAGGGTGGTAATTATCAGGAAGGAAGGTGTCAGGGGGGGAATTTATTTTGGAGAGGAGGCATGGAGCAAAGTTGTTTGGGACACATTAACTCACAAAGCAAGTTTTCAGAGGCAAAAAGAGAAGTTAGTGTAGTCTAAGGACTTGTACATACCTCTTCCCATTTTCTGGGTTTCTGAGCCACCCTGTCCAATGGCACAGATGTTCTTGCCAGTAATTTGGAGTTCATCTGTCATTAAAAACTAGTGAAATATAATTTTCAGTTGTTTTTTAGAAAATCTTTTCTTAAATTAAGATTTAACCATTTTATTTTAGATTCCTAATTTGTGAGGGGGAAAAATTGTCAAGATGTAAACATATTTAAACACTGCTTCTTCCCCAGATACAAATGTATAACCCCCAAACTTCCAGTTCGCATGAACTACCAATAGCTTATACTATCATCAGTCTTTTTTTTTTCTTTATCCAGTTTAGTGTTTTTAGCCTTTTAACTGATTATATTGAGCATGCATTTGAGGTTGCAAAGGAAATTTTTAGTCTATTGGGTAATCAGTTCCTTAGGTTTACATCCAAGCCACAAAATATGTATTTGTGTCAAATTTTGCCTTGCTATGAGAAGCTGTTGAAAAATCTGCTCGAAATGCAGTTGGCCAGGTTTGCAGCTAGATTATATACATTAAAGCTCATCTCTTCATGAATAGTTTGGGTTCAGCATTTTCATTGTCTTGAACATCAACTTGAACTTTATAGACAGCTATTTGCAGGGGAAAATACATTTAATTCCCCAACAGTTGAAGTACATAGAAAGCATATTGTAGATACAGGTGTCAATAATAACCTTGTGTTGTATATTGTTTCTGACCCAGTTTAACAGCACAGTTTATTGTTAACCAGTTTCCTCTTTATCCCTTCTAGCTGCAGATTTATTAGCAGAAACATGTTGTGCAAATGATGATTTATGATGGAATCATGTTGCCTGAGAAAATGTATTGATTTAGAATGAAGTTGCAGTCCTTACTACAAAGGCAGAACGAAGGAGATGAGAGGGATCTGCCTTGACTTAAGTTAAATTTCTCTGACTGCCCTAACATGCATTTTCTTTCTCTTGTAAGAAGTTACATGAAAGAAAAGGTTACATTAGGCATTTTCTTGTATTCAGTTCTTGTGATCTGCATTCCTCGACATGCCACAATTACTATGATTCGTCTTTGTTCAATTCTTTCATCAGTTCAAAGCAGTCTGGCATTTACCTTAGTAGCATTTAAAATGAACTAATCAATAGCTAGATGTTTGCTATTAAGAATGATGAAGAAAGGTTGAGTGGGAAGCAAACAAGGTTATCTACTTTTAATATATTACCTAATTCATTTCTGTTTTGGAAGGAAGGCATGCCTTCATTTAATTGATTCTAATACACACACATGCAATTTAATGCGAATGACCAAGGGTGGACATTACAAATGCTGTTCATTTTTTACTGCTTTAATTTCTTTTTTTAAGTGCCATGTCTTCTCTTAAGAAAATACATTGCTTTCCTGTTTAAAAGTGAAGATTTAAAACAGATTTTAAAGAGAACTAGGCAGTTTTAGCATATAAAAAGGAGGAAAAAAGTGTATGTTTATTGCTTAAGCCAAGGCTGAGGAAAGTTATCCTGTTGCTGAAAGAGCTAGCTTGCTTTTGATGCAGCATTTTTAGACATCTGTGAGTTTTTTAATCTTTTAAGTTCTGTTGCAGTTTCTGCGTAGGATTCATTTTACCTGATGCTTCTGTTGCAATACAAATTTCAAACAGTCATTTAGTTAAGCTTTCTGAGATCTCAGAAAGCCTGAGGTTTTTTTCCAAAATAATTTGGGCCAACTTATTAATTATTTCATGAAAGGATCCCTCTGCTACTACTTCTTCCTTTTTTACTAAGCAATTCCTTTGATGCATTATCAGCACCACTATGTCTAAGTTTGCAACAGCATCAATACATGCATCATAGCCATGTCTCTGGGTTTTGTCAGAGGTCTTTATGAAGGACCATCTCCTGAGCTCCATCCAGCTTCTTTTCCATCCACAAAACCACATCCTTTGACTGCCTCCAGCTTGCTCAGAAACCACACTCCCTGCCCTCAGGCTCTCTTCTGTTTGTGAACCTCCACAGCTTCCAGAGCCTCCTCCAGCTCCTTAGATGCCAAAATGCAGTCTGAGCATCTCTGAAATGATAGGCTGTGTGCAACAGCAATAGAAACCCGAAACAGCATCTGGGGAGCAAACTTACAGACGGGTGCCCTCAAATTACAAAGCGACAAGGAAATATTCAGTATACAAATGATGGAAGATGCAAATGAAGGAGGAAATTTGGTGCTAATAACACCCTGCTATCCATCCCGGCCTGATCCCATTTTCATTGGTTTACGTTATCTTTAATAGAATCTGAATCAAGATCAAAGAGGAAGAAAATAACACAGTATACAATGTGGGAGAACAGCCCAACATTGGAAACAGCATAGGGAGTTCATTTTCCTCTTGCTGTTGATACTACCCTAATGCTTTTTTTTTTTTTTTTTTTTTACAAAAAAACAAGCCTAATACATACCTTGAATATTACATAGTGCCACTTTCTTCCCTTTTGTCAATACTAGTGATCATAACAAGAAACATGCTCCACTTTTCTTTCTGAGGTCAGGTCTTGTTCTAGCTTCAATTGCAGTTGCAAAGCTTTTCTGACTTTTCATAAAGAGCGTTCCCTTTGTTTCTGTCTCCTCTAAATAATATTTTGGCCAGCATTATACAACTATTAGCATTGCATTTTCATTGTTGGCCATCTCTTTGCTGACGTACTAAACCTTCTGGCACAAATATTACACATCTGATTCAGAAGTAGTTTAAAAAAAAACACTTTCTACATAGACAGAAATATTTTTGTCCCTCATATATTGCCAAGAGATAGCACACTGATATTCTGGTCAGTCACTTAGCACATTTTCATTGTTCAATATCAAGGTCACACATGACAGAAAGAACAGATTTATTTTTAATATTCCTGCCAAGATGCAACGATTCTGTAGCGACTTTGTTCAATGTTCATATCACAACAGGAGCTGCTAGGAGTGTTTTGATAAGATTGGAGCTCTAACTCAATCTACAGCAATTATAGTAACAAGGGTGGTAAAGAAGGGTGTATTTCAAATGTCCACTTCTCCTTGAATTAGATTCCTGAAAAGCAAATCTCACTAAATAAAATAATATGAATGGAATTTCAGCTCATTTATCTAGCAGAGTGGCATCAACTTCAACTGTGACTTTGGCTGTAATGTGTAAAGATAATGTTCCAAGATTTAGTATGTGACTCAAGATTGAATGAAGCATTTAATGGTCTCAAGTATTTATAAGTGGATGTGTCCATTCCTTGCAGCTAAATTCCTTAGTGATAACTGCACTTCAAATTTCTGCTGCCAGCTTGACTGTAAAATGACAGTTCTAGTTATTATCCATAATTGTAATGTTCTTTATCATCCACAGACAAACCTTACTTTAGCATAGAACAACTATATTTTGTCAATAATAGATGATAAATGAAAGAGAGAAAAGAACAACTCATTTTAGTCTCAGAGGTATATACTTTTAATCAGATTTGCTTCAGCTTAATACAACAGAGGATTCAGCAAACACTTTATTGATTTAATTACAAATACTAAGTAATGTACACATTATATATATGTGTATATATAATCTCAGCTCCTCCAAAAGAACAGGGAAACAGAGATGTCACACCTTATTCAGGGTAACTTTGGGCAGAATCCGGTACAGAAATCTGACACTGTCGTTCTAGAGCTCTTTTCCATAGTTCTGATGAAGCTACACTCCTGGAGTCAACTTACTGTGAAGTGTTGTAGGCTTTATCACCAAGAATCAGTATAGTTCTTGAACATATGTTTGCTCCTAAGCGCTGGAATGCTTAGAACTAATGAGCTGAGGACTTAAACACTCTCCTAAACCTGTCACTAAACTTTATGATTCCTATAGGATTGGATATAGTGCTGATATATATCAGATAACACAAGGTTTACCATGAAAGAAGAAGCAAATCAAGCCTAGGAAAGGGTAACGGCTTCCCAGTTAAGTAATATGAAGGCAAGAGTAAAAGACACAAGTATATAAGCACCTAAGAACGCCATTTGTTGTGGATTACAGGATGGAAAATCAACGCAGAGCGTTCAACGAAGAAACTTTTCCTATAGAAGATCCCTCAAAGTAAAATGCCAGTTTCAGAACTTTGTTGTCAAGATGACTCTGTAAGCCACTTTTGAAGATTGCACTGTTTAATATATTTAATAGTCCCTTGCTGTGGTGTGTATGCACATTGTTTACATTGACAGATGAATGACAGATGATGTCCTTTTCCTGTGTGCCTCCCTTCTTGAGATGAAGTAAGTCATGGAAGGGATAATTACAAACATGAAGGACTTTGGAGTTGGTGGAGTAGCTTAGGCATTTGCTGGGATTAGTGAGTGCATTTGAAGAGTTACAAGGTACTTGTTAGACTGTTTTGGAAATAAGAACATGTAAGAAGAGAAAGAACTATCACCACAAAAGTTTTGATTTTATGCAGCAGCCTCAAAAATGGCAAATGTGTTCCCCAGGCTTTTTCCTAGATGCTTTTGAAGAATCACCAAAGGCTGAGAAAAAACACTGGTTTGTTATTAACAGCAGTCTTTATCCTGCAAAGCAATATCCAAGCAGCACAAAAATATTGTCCTGAGGCTGGTAGCATCTTTTGGGACTTTATTCTTCTTTGGAAAACTGATTGTAATGGCATCTGAAACTATAAGCACTATACTAAGTCCCTGACTTGTTTACTCAGAGACAAAACACTTTTTGCAGCAAAACTCAAAGATATAGGTTTGCAAATTTGCATATGGACATGTAGGGACTAACATTTCCCATATAAATCATAAAATTATAAGACACTAGTGGTTTACAGTGCATAAACCACTAACTATTTGGAAAATACTATCTGAAATATTGCTGAAATATTGAAATTCAGGAAAATTAGCGTAGAATTGCTGGTATATTCAGCAATAAGGCAGTTGCGTTATATAAAAAAAAAACTTCTAAAGACTAAAAAAACTTCTGTCACCGGGGTGGAAATCAAACTGCAACTGTACAAACCATTGATTTGCTGTCAAATTCTTCTCAGTCTGTCAATGGTCCTCACTGCTAGAACCCAAGTGGTATCATCCCATAAAACTATGCAGAGGATTAAAGGTGTTTAGGAACCCTCTGCCTTGGTCTTGGTGGTCACTTAATTAAATCTTATAAGACCACTGGAAATAGTTCCCCATTGTCTAAAGTGCCTAGAAACATATTCAGTATATGAAAACTACTACTAGGAATATAACTTTTTTTATGCGGTCTTTTTATTTTTGTTAATGGAAAATGTTTTGTAACGGGGTATCTCGAAGGCAGACTTTCAGTTGGAGCTAGATAAAAATTTGACATTTTTACCTTTGAAAATCTTCCTCTGGATACACAAAGAGAATTTAACTTCTATGTTGCCATGAAAAAAACATTGCCTCCGAGAGTCCCCAGTCCAAATTTGTAACTCTAGTTCCTGATATGAGAAGAGTGTTTCCTCATTGAGGAACTGACAACACAGATTTAAACCACCTGGGAGAACTGGCTGAGTCAGAAAGTTAAGAGGGAGATGACATGCGGAGTAAGGGTTACTGGGAGTGAGCACCTTGACATTAAGCTATGGTATTTTGCATCAGGCAGCATTGCAGAACCATCACATCCAATACAGGGAGAAGATGCTTGTACTCAGCAAGCACCAAATCCATGAACTCTTTTAACAACTTGGCAACAGATGCAAATTTTTTCCATTTTTGTGCCTTAGCCCTGACTCTCACATTTTAGGCTTTTTAATGGATGGATAATAGAATCAATCACAGAATGTCTTGGGTTGGAAGGGACCTTTGAAGATCATCTTTTCCAAACCCTCTCCATGGACAGAAACATCTAGGAGATCATGGAATTTACAGGATGGATGTTATGACTACGCCACTCTGAAATCAAGGTGTGTAATTACAATAGTCTTGGAAAGTGAGCTTGAACACTGTGCATCTAGAACAGGCACAGAATACACCTGCGCAGTGCGGGAATGTTCTCCAGCCAGATTATCAGGGGTAATCCTCTGGTACATCAATACATATATATATGTGTGTATCTATGTATACATATATCTCTACATCTGTATCTATAAGCCTTACGTGAAGCATAATATCCAATGTGGATTTTAGGATGGGAAATCAAGGCAGAGGCCTTATGTAAAGTTCCACACGTTGCTACAAGCTATCAGAATTAAACCATCCACTTACCCAGCTGGGACAGCCTGTAATACACCGGAAGCAGGACAGGCAGCTTTCTGGAGATTTTTATGATTTTAACCTTCTTGCCATTAAAACAAATCTAAGAAATGCTTGGATAACTCTGAGCAACAGGGAAACAGTCTGGAGTCTGTTTGGCTTCAGAGCCTTTGCAAAAGGCAACTAAATCTCATTAATTATGCTCAGCACTGAAAGGAGGAGGGGATGGGACTGGCTCCCCCAGCTACAGTGTTTAGAACATCTGCCTGGAGACTCACATTCAAGTCTTCCATAGAGCAATGATTTTAAGCCATGTTTTTTTGTTTTCTAAGTGACTGTTGTAATTGCTAGACTATGGGAGAAAGTTTGTTCTGTTCTATTTTGTGCCAAACAATAATAAATTCAAGAAATGTGCAAATAACTGTAAGCTTCTTTGGTGCTTGCATTTTTCTGGGAGCCTTGGATTATAATCCTTGTTGATAATAACACCACCACAATAATAACAACCACAGCAATAATTGCAACCACCCTGCTAAAGAGCTGATCTGTATGGATGATTTAGTTGGATGATCTACCATTCAGATACATTAGTCACCAGGAAAGAAAATAAACACCGACCATTTAATCTTAAAAGTTTCTCGGTGTTTTTTTTTTTTCTTTGGTGTGTTTTGTTTTGTTTTTCATAAGGTTCTGTATTTTGAACGGTATCTTCCATGACACAAAACTAGAATACCCCTCTAAGTCATGCTACATTGACCACACTTCCTAAAGATCCTTTCTTCAGAATGTAATAACACTTCACCACTCCGAGCATCTGTAGGCAATGATAAAACAGCCAAATAATGACAACATTTTCTAGGCTGCAGCCAGGAAGCCCAGGATATATATGAACATTACAAACATTTTCTGCAGCTAGATATGCTAGCCAATTTTTTCACTTAAAAGCAGATTCCAAATTCTGCCCCTGAATTTGTCCACTAGCAAAGAAGTAGCTCTTGGAAATAATAAAATGAGATCACAGTGTTTTTATTAACGGGTGAAACTTTTCTGATAATGATGAAAGCAAAACGTAATGAAATCCACTTGTCCACCTTGATGCAGTTAAAGTCACTGATCTGCTTCTTAGATATCAGAAAAGTATTTGACCAGGTCAAATAGACCTTCCTTTCCTATATATTGTGAAAGCCTGGATTTGATGATATTTTTTTTTTTCTCCTTTTTTTTTTTTTTTCCCCACTAAGGGTATGTGTTTTGGTCAATGGTAGGTTATCATAATAACTTTTCTTTCAAAAGACCCCTGGACAAGAAAATCAATATGTTATCTTGCTCTTTAATTTCATGTATTTTTCAGGTAGTTAAATTGATATGAAAATGATCATAATTGAAGAATACTTGGTGCCAACAGAAAACAAATAGGTCCTCTACACAGATGTTTTAAACTTATTTTTAACCTCTGGTTTGTACTTCTTAATTTTACTTTTGTACCCAGGGAATTTCAATACAATCTCCATGTACTATTAATAAAGCTATGTACAAATTCCAGTGCTATTAAAACTAATTAAAACCATTCTTTCTCATTAGATGGATTCCTCTGAAGTTAGGAAGGATTCAACAGCAAAAAGATGGTATAATTTTAAGTTATTAAAATTTACATGTAGAACTGCAAACTACAATTTTCTATTAATGTCCTGCCAGACTGTTTTAAAAACACAATGTGGTCTCCTGTGATTAAGAAGGAAGGCTACAGAGTTTTGTAGAATAAAATAAAATGCTGAAAGATGATTTTATTTTTTATTTGTTTGTTTATTTTTATTCTTTTTTTTTTATGATGTATGTTTTATTAATAAGACCAAGATAGATTTTCCTTGGAGTCAGGATATAATCTTGGAATTTGATGAAATCATCACACCTCTGTACAACAAGGCCATAGATATGAAACAATGGTTCTTCTGCACCTTTATTTGTCCTTCAGTTGTTGGAAAGGGAGTCACCAAGGTACAGAAAAGTACAGAAGATGTTTGTGTGCTTTTTACTCTACATCTCTTAGGGACTGCTAAAAATCTTATCACAAGGGACATTGCTATAATCCTAGTACTGCCTATTACTCCTTGACACCTCATGAATGGGCAGAGAGGGAGCCACCACTCTCTTCGAGATCTCTGTCCCAAGAACAGCTTAGCTAGACTTTCCAGCTGCTATTTCACCCTCCTAGGATCGGAGAAAGCAATGATCTTTAGAAGAGGCTGTGAAACAGTGCAACAGCGCTCACTGCAATTTAATGCCTTTGCTCATGCCTTCCCTATCTTTGTCTCTCCCCTTGGTCTGCATCTTGACCACTTCAGGCAAGACATATATAGGCACAACTGGAGTGCATGTGCCAAATCTTCATTTTCTTACAGTAAAAACTGAGTGAACAGTTACTTTTCATCCTTGGAAAAATTCTCTTTTTGACTTTTTCTCCATCCATTTCTCTCATCAAACAAGTACCTGATGATTGAGGCAGGTGCTATTTTTAACTGGCATCTGAAATATTCCTTTATCGGCTTTTCATTTTCAAGGTTCTTTCTTCCCCACCTTACTCGATGGGTGTTTGCAATTTTAGAATTCATTAGATGAATCCAGAGACATAGGTTACATGGATTTCTGTGGAAGTGCCTACAGTGGGTCATGAGAATCAGTTTGCTTTTCTTGCGTTCAATTTAACAGACTGCCTTAATTTAGGAAGAAACAAACCACCGTGTTTAATAGATGCTGGCATGCATGACCCAACACTTAACACAATTCGGTTAGATACAGAATTAAACATGAGCTACTTTGCACAATTTAATGCACGTCAGGTGGCATTTAAAGGGCAGAAAGACTCGTTCTAATGAATTTTTGGTCCTGTTTCTATCTGAATACCTGTGGGAACTGAAAGAAAGAAATGAATTATAAAAACATTTAAATATCCTTGTCTGCTACAGTCCATTATGAAAACTATAAGAAAAGAAAGGACAACAGTTTACTTTACATTTCAGACATTTCCTGACACCTATCAGGAAATTCATCTAACCAAAAGGAACAAGGCTTCAGTTTCATTTTTCGTGTTCAGTAACAGTTCAGAGGCAAGGAGCCTGATGGAGATCAGCTTCCTGCAGTGGCAGTTTTCCAGGAAGCCAGCCCTGGAGAACACGAGCCTCTGTGGAGCACAGCTGGTCCAGATGCCTCACGCCAGAGCCCTTCAAAGTTACAGCCTTTCACATTACCTCCTTTCAAGTAGAGAAAGGAAAAAATGAGAGACATTAAAACTGTGTGGCCTCTCAGATATCTGTAATTTAAAGTGCAGGGGTGCTCATTTGTTGGGAGGTTCTTGCGCACCATCAGCCATCTAGAAGTCAGACTTTTTAGCCTAAGCCTGTTCCTGTGAGCCTCTCTGCAGTCACTAGGGGAATATCACCATCTTCAGGCTTATCTCCATCCAAAAGTACCTGCCCTTTATCTGCTGCCCTGTGCTGTTATGTGCATCCCAGTGTTTCTCTTGGTCTTTTGTGAAGCAGCAGCTAAATCTGTTCCTTCTGGGGTTCATTGGTTGAGGACAGATGCTCTTACATCCCTCCTCTCTGGGCTTTGAAGAAAGAATTACTTTTCTGCTTTTAATGGTAACTTCTGAAGGAGCTCGATGGGGTATTTAAAGGAAGGTAGTAGTTTTTAGCCCATGTTGTATAGCTTAGCTGCACTGGGCTTGTAACCACACTAAAAGTTTAATTCTTGGCCTCCTTCACCAGTGTTAACCGAAACATATTAAAAATACCAAGGGAATGATTCAGTGTGGAATGATCACTCTTGGATACCCTGCGGTGTCTAAAATGTCACAAATCACCTGTGTGTAAGCATCTGAATTGCTCCCAAAGTTTTGTAGCACCAGCTGTTTTCAGAAACAGCATTACCTTCTGGTACTTCTCTTTTGCGTGTGCATCCAGATTGTACAATCAGAGTGTAAAGCTGTTTAAGTGTTTCGATCTCCACGTTTGTAGAAGGCTCAAGCATTCAGGGCATATTCCCAGTGTTTTATATTCCTGACAAAGCATGTCATCCCACAATCACTGAGAGCCAAGTAGTCTGATAGACATTTTATTCAGCATCTGAATTTTAGGTGGTGTGCATTGAGCGACACCAGCCTTTTCCTAACACAAGAACTCAGTTAGAGCCTCCTAAAGATGTGGCTTCTCTTTGCCGCATACTGAAGGAGGGTACCTTCATTAGACCTTTGCCAATAAAAGCCTGTGAGCTCTGTGTGTGTGGAAGTTAAGCATTTGTAGGCTTCCACGGGTGAGTTGCACTGCCAGACTCTGCCAAGGACTGGCCTCCTGCCACTATGCTCCGGCGGGAGGCACACAGAGGTCCACCAGAGGAGATACGGTGACTCCAACCCTCGCCCCTCTTCCCCGAGCACATGGGAGGGTGCAGTGCCAGTCAGGCAACAAGTGACCTCTGCTCTCTAGTTTATACAATGATTTATCTTCATTTTATCTTAGGGCAGGGAGGGCTATGTGCCAGAGAAAAACATGGAAGGGGAATCCCCAAACTGAATGGCCAGAGGAGGGAAGACAGGTTGGGGGGGACGGCATTTTTGTCAAGTCCTCACCCGATCCGGGGAGGCACCCAGGCAGGCTGCCTCACTACAGCCAGCTCCGCCAGTCTTTTTATGCGCCCTGTAAAAAGCAGAGCTCATAGCTTACTGCTGTCCCACTGGGCAAAGGAAGGCAGTCCATCGGTGGGGCTCGGCAGACCCACCCGACGCGAGAAGCTGCCCCTTGCTCCAGCTCTTTCTCACCCCCTGCCAAACCCCCCGGAGCTATCATTCCAACCTCCCCCATTTCAAATGCGCTCTGAAGCCTGGAGCTTACCTCATCCTATAACTCTCTTAACTTCCGTTGTTATTACGCTGCTCATCCCTCGGTAGGGTTACGAGACGTCTGACTCCTGTTAAACTCCACCTCAGTCCGGAGCAGCTGCAGCGTCCGCTCACAGGCTGGCCAGGACGTTTGGAAAGAGAGAGTGTGGTTATACAATACATAAGAGGGTTTGATACAAACCATCATCAAAGTAGCTTGTTGCATTGTTTTAATTGTATTAATTGTATCTTTAATTGGTATTTGCATGTCTCTGATTACCGCAGCAGTATTAGGAGGGGCGAAGAGAAGGCAGATGCGAGCACAGAGCCACTAATGAACTGTTCCTTTCTACTAACTGTGCTCTATTTGTGATCATGGGAAACCTAAACTAACTTACATTCAAATAAATAGAGGTTTTCTTTTTATTTTGACTTGTCAGAAACCAAGTGTAAGATCTACCTTTAATACAAAAAAACCCTCATTGAGGTCAAGGAGCTGTGCTGAGTGCTGTCGGTATTCACCACCCTGCTCCTTCCCCTCCTTCTCACCCCCTGGGCTCTGTGGCTCTGTTAAAGCCTCTCCTGATTTGCAGCAGGATGAGAGAAGAGTTTACATCCTGCGTATTTTTTCAAGCCACGCACAGGAACTGTAATGTAGCAGTGCAGAGGCACTCCAACTAATATACTAATTGGATGCAGATGTGTTCTGCCTCTTGGAAAAATAAGACCAACTGGATGATCAACAAGAGCCAAATGGGTAATTTCTTTTTAAACAAATTGGTTTTATTAACTTAAAACTGCCCATAATCCAACTAGTCTGGCAGAGTTTGGATACTAGAAACCACAAACAGTGTGTGATACCTGTTATTATCTCATACTACTTTTGGCTGTGATCTGGCCATTCGGAATACAGGACTCCGAAGTCTCTCTTAAATAAAGGGTAGCATGTGTAAGCACTGCCCCAGGAGCCGGCCAGGAAATGAACTGTGATTCAGGCTAAATTCTTTTCTTGCTCCCTACTTTCTTCAGCAGGAATGCATTTCTATACTCTGCCCACAGAAAGCCCAGCTCCCACCCGCACATGGTGAGCAAAGAAGGGCACTGTCAGGGGGAAGGAAACCATGCTAGCCTTGCTTTTAGTGGAGAGGAAGGGTTTTAGTGATCACTTCCACTGCTACCCTCAATCCTATCAGCCACCAAGACACATGGGCTACTGAGACTGACATTTTAAAAGTTAACATGGGGCCCTTTCATCTAAGAGATGCTACTGCTAGACAGCAAATTCTTTTATAGCTCATGCCTTTGAGACTGATGGGAGGAGTGTGATGTCAGTGCGAGTCAAGAGGCTACAAAGTCAAAAGGATCCCACTGAACATGAATCCCTTGGTGCTGTTTAACAACCTTGGCTTTCCTGAGTGACAGATGACCAAATAAAGGGCCAAGAACTGCACACTTTTCTGAATATTTTTCTTCCTGTGAAAACCAGCATATTTTTATTCCCTCTCTGCCAGTTTTATTTCTGTTGAAAAATAATCCATCCTGTGAGATGACTGTTATGACCTTACTAGAGACAGGAACAAAAACAATGGGTATTGTCAATACTCTTCAGAAACAAAATGGATGGAAGAGCCAGAAGTGTCAGCATCTATACAGCTAGGGACTCCAGTGTCCACAGCACTGCATCTCTCTTCTTGAGCCCTCTGGCATCACTTGATCATAGAATCACAGAATCTTTGTGGTTGGAAAGGACCTTTGAAACCATCGAGTCCAACCATACCCCCACAAAAAAAAAAAACCCAAAAAACCAAAACACAACACAAGCACCAAGCAAACACCCTACAATCTTTGCCACTAGAGCATGCCCTGATCTCCGAGTCCTGCTCTTTGGGTGATGATTAGTGGCTGGAGAGGGCAGCCAGAGATTTTAATTTCAGAAAGAGGGACTGTAGGCTACCGAATTACATCTAGGAATTACTGCGTGAGTTAGAACTTTTATTTTAAATGCACAAAACACAATTCAACAAATAAAACCAGTATCAATGAAGCCTGGATATAGTATCAATGAAACCTGGTATGCATTTTCGCCTTGAAGAACAATGAAACATATTAACAATGGTAGTATTCTTACCCCTGAAAACAATAAAAGTAAAAGAAAGAGAAAGAAGAGCTAAGTTACCACAGAACAGACAAACCATAGAGATCAGCTGAAAGCAGTAGAAAAAAAAAATCAAAATTTTAGTGGTTTGAGAGAATACAATATATCTAGAAGTGCCTGTCTCACAAGGATAGCCTTGTACCAGAACACTGGGGTACGAACATCAGATTTGAATAATTACATTTGAGATGATCCCCAGTTCAGATTATTCGAGATTACAATCACTTCAGACGCAACATATTTTGGTTTTGATTTTGGAAATGTGGTAACTGAGAACTACAAGAGGAGTAAATAAAAATTTAGTAAAACTCATGTGAAAGATGTTTATTTGAACCAATTGAAGAACAAGAGTTAAACATTAAAAAAAGAAGAAGGGTTGTGAAGTTACATATGTTCAAATATAACAGATGGAATGTTTTAGTTTCTAATGGAAGAGCAGGTAGCAGCCATGTTGGGATGCTCAAGTCGTATGAGATTCAGGAGTAGACACTGCCCTCATGTAAGAACGTGGTGTACTGAGAGGTGTCCCTGCCCATGGCAGGGATGTTGGAACTAGATGATCTTTCCAACCCTTCCAACCCAACCCATTCTATGATCCAGTTAATAATTCACGTGTCATGTCAGGTTCTGCAAAGAACGTTTTTTAGCCTCCTAGACCCGTGTGCAGACGCTGATGCTTTTTCTCCGTGGGGCATTTGCAGGGGTCAGAGCAGGGTCCCTTGCTGGCCTCTCTCGTACAAAATGGAAGTGAGAGTGACCAGGCAAGAGAAGGAGTTCTCTGGGTGCGTACACATAACTAGGTAAGTGTTTATTTTTTAATGGTAGGCATACCTTGGGAACAGCTGCAAGAACCATATTCTAGGTTTCATTTTCCAAAACTCTGCAGCAGTTGTTTTGGCATCTAACACATCTGGCCTTCAATCATGTTCTTGCGGCTTCACTGTGCTCAGCAGACTGTACTGTAGAGCTCTTGCATTCACAGGATCATTCACAGGTTCAAAACACGGAAAGATTTTGTTTGGAAGGGACATCTGGAGGTCACCTCAACCAGCTTTCTTCTCAGGCTAACTTCAGAACTAAAAATGTAGCTACAATTAAACCTTAATCTTTTAGAAAAGGTGCTTTTTCAGTCTTGAAGTTTTACATCCTGAACAGCGGTTCCTAAATTTTCTCTTCTCAGGCAATGTTGTCTTCCTGCATCATCATTGTACTAAATATAGTTAGCTGTCTGTATAAATTACATACACTTTTAAATCACTGCCAGAGTTCACCTATCATGGTTTTGCAGACTATTAATGATAGGAGGATGACAATTTGGCAACTTTTGTTCTAAAATGCATAGAAATGACCACAGTTCAATGTATGGCTTTAGCCTAAATAAGCTTCTACTCTCAGCTGGCATAGTAATAATGTTATATAGATTGCTTTTAAGATCATTATGACAGATTCAAATTAGACTGAGGTACAGTTACAGAATCCGTATCAAATGAGATACCGATACACTAAGATCTTAAGGAAAAACATTTCAAAGTGGATAACTTCTAAGGCAGGATTCATTTTTATAGCTTTCGTTCCACAGCACTGTAATTAAAAGCCTGACATGATTAAAACCCAATCTTGTTGGAGGACTTGGCTTCTCAGCTAGTAACATGTAATGTATGTGATTTTCAGTTCTGTGTTTAAAGGTTGATTTTGCCACTCTTTTTATTCTCTACTCTATGCAATTTTTGTTTATCTTTCAGAAGCCTGCTCTGGCAGTATTTCATAGGCTGTTATACAATTCTGACACTCTGGGCTCCAGCTAGTCAAATGCTTCATTTCTGTCCTGGCTATATTCGTGTGTGGTTTAAGAGTACATTGGATAACAAAGCTGTGGAATGCTTTGCAATCACATAGAGAGTGTCCCAGATCTAGGTGAACTTTTAGGAAATCTGCTCTGTAAAGTATTACAATGAGGTATAACCAAGGCCTGTGCCTCTTTTTCACATGAAGTATCAGGATAACTGTCTGTAATAGGAAGACTCGTACTGCAGAACAACAAACTGATGTGCGTAAACCCATAAGCTGCTGCTCTGCTGGGCTCTGAGCAGCCGGCTGGTTTTATTAGTCTTGCCACTCACTGGAGAAGCTGCTGATTCTGCCAGTGTTTGGGTAATAACTCTGCCCTGGGATCTGTTGGAGTTATTGCACATCCATCTGGCAAAAGCTTTAGCGATGCACGAGAACTCCAGCCTCATGAACAAATACAGAGCAGCGTGTGCTGATGCCAAAGACAGATACTGGCAGGGCTGCCCTTGCCTGGCAGTGGATCTGTGCACACATTAGAGGCTGCGCAGCCACCTAAAACGCTGCATGTCCATTCATCGTCTCTGGAGGTGAACGGCTGCTCCTCCTGAAAACTGCTAAGACAGCACTCTTAAATATGCATAAAAAGACTAAGCCCTTGAATGTAGAAGCAGCAGCTGCCAATTTATGTCATGGGGAGGAGTGTCCACCTAGCGTGTCTGAGTATGTGTAGCGTGTATTAACGTTGCCAGCCCAGAAATGCAGGCAAAAAAAAAACCAAAACAAACCAACCAAGACTGGCTTAAGAGTTCTTGGGAAAGAAAAATCAGACTTAGTTCTGAAAAGTTTCTAATGTTCAGTAATTTATAGGATCTAGGGAGTAGAATGCGTTGGTGGGAAGTTAAATACCTTTATAGCTAACTGCAAAACAATGAGGGCTGGTGGAAGGAAGAGAGTGACAAAATCAATGTACTTCTATAGAGAGATAAAATATCTAAACCCCTTTCCCTATAAATAATAATGGCATTTAAAACCTGTTACCATACTGTAGTAAAATGAAACGATAACAGCTGTTTTAAAGATACTCAGTTCTGGAACATTAGAAGTTAGAAATTGGAAGAAGTTACCCAGAGATTAACTGCTGGGGAAAAGCACAAACAAAAATACAGTTTGGAACAGGATTACACCTCTCTGAGAGGGACTCTCAGAGGTATCATTGTGGCTGTAAGGTTTCTGAGCTTTCTTAAAAGCTTCAAAAGCATCTGTACAGGGCCCAGCCTGAAGGACCCCATCTCTAACAGGAATCTACAAGTATGTGGTTCAAATAGAAATAGTCATGGATTCAGTAAACGGGTCATCACGTGACCCTCTTTTTAATCAAGCCTTTGCCATTTGACTGGTGCTAGGATATAAGGGTAGGTTTTATGAACAGGTAATTTCACTATTTGTGTCGTACAGTCATTTTTTTTTCAAAATCACTAGAGAACTGTAGAGGTATAAATCAAGCTGCCTTGTGGCAAATACAAAGACACAACTCCATATCATTGTATGAAAGCACTTTATTAAAAACAAAACAAAATACCCTGAGGTAATGCAACAAGTGAATCTGAATTAAAATAAGTGACCTAGAAGCACTGTGGTTTTGCTTGAGAATGGGAAACAGGAAATATAGCTAGCTAGTACCCTCCTTTCTGCATGGTCATATTTGGTTCTAAAAATTTCTCAGGAATTTAGAAAGCATCAGGAAGGGTATCCTGAGTGAAACTAAATAATTCCCACTCTCTTCTCTTTTTTCAACTTTATTTAAAAAAAAAAATAATAATAAAAAAAAAGACCAATCAAAGGCTGGATTTCCATGTTGTACAATTATGTCTTATTAAAGGAGAGGTTATGTTGAAACTGTCACTCTGGTTCCTTTTGGTTCTCAAAGTCATATGCAGTAATGAGACTGACAGAACCAGAGGCAACTATTTGATGACTGACAGTCACTGTCTCCTCAGTATACATACTTTCTGCTTTACTGCTACTGTTCTACAAAGAAGTGAGAAAAGTGGATGCTAACGGGCAGAATTTTTGACAAATGTAAGATTTCCTCCTTTACATTCTTTTCAGAGGATGATGCACTTGGCTGCTCCTGGAAAATTCACAAATCACAGTTTCCAAGGTCTTTGTCACTGTTCCCATTGTAACAAAAGCTAGATGGACAATTGATAATCATTTATGCAGAAGATTTAGCCACTTCTTTGGTTTTAGAAGTTACTTTCAAGACAACTGTGAGAACTAAGAATTTACTCACTCTTCACTACTGCTTAATTCTTGGGGTGGGTGAATAGTAGTCTGAAGGTGGTTTGCAACCTGCCCAGTGAGAATACTTGTTATTTCTTGTAGGTATTGCCCCCTGACTGCTCTGTCTAAGCAGGGGCTGCCAACCTGAGAGGCGTGCAACCACTGCGTGCATCCAAACTAGCTGTCCCAGCTGGCCACCCCACAACAATTTACACGAATGAATCCACTTTGTGGCTTCGTGGGTAATAAACTAAGCTTTACAAGAACAAAGTTCCTGGAGGGCCCTTCATTCTTCCAGGGAAAGAGTGAGTAAGCACAATGGGAAAGGAAAACTGCAAGAAATAAGGAAAACATGCTGAAAAATTTAAGTCTCTCCTTTTCTTCTTCACACAAGGAATATCATTATATTTGGCCACATGCATATCCAGACTTAAAAATAGCTGGATTCCTTCCTGACTAAGAGAGAGAAGGGTATAAACCATATGTATTGGCTGTCCAACAGACTTACAGCTACATGTGAATATACATGTGTGGTCCTGGCTGTGACTGATGTCATCGTGTGCCTGTACAAATGCCTGCCAGGTACACTGGAAACAAATCCATTCCCTGCTGTACTAATAGCACTGTCCTTCCTGAGCTGAGCCCCAGCCAGCTTTGAGGAACTTGGAAGAGGTTTTTAAGGGAAATCGATTGATGATTTCAGTGAATCAGTGATGTGCATGCTGCAAAGATAATTATTTATGAATAATGTACATAACGTACTTTTCACCCTGAACAACGTTTGAAAACTCTTGCATTTCTTCTGAAACTGCTTTCCACCTACTTCACTGCCCAGAAGCTTCCTCTGTTGTCTTTCTCTCAGGAACACGGCACAAGTGTTTTCTAGCTGGCTTTTTGGATTATTCCAACTACGTGGTCTCTGGATGCTTTCACACTTCCACGACAGTTATTCTGTTTTAGGCCAGTCTCCTCCATGCTTCGTGGCCATGCTTACGGTATGGACTTTTGGTTATCATCTGGTTTACTTCCAAATGTAAGCTTAATTACATTTCTTGCGCCCCTTGAATGAACTATTCTTCCCTTCAGTTTCAAGATTTCATCTAGTTTGTGCCACAACAAGAAAGAACAGGAAATAATAAGGACTGAAGTAGTTCCCTAAGCATGATTTTTCTCTTCATGAGGAGAAGGGGACAGGCTTCATGGAGATATCACTAACATGTCTAAGCTGTACCAGCATTGGCATAACGATGTTGGAAAAGTATATCAAACTGCTAAACAGAAACACATTTGGGATTTTTAGACAAGATGAAAAAGAAAGTAAGATAGCAGCAACTGGGAGAAAGTAATTAAATACAGAGTGTTTTGCAGTTCCAGAGAACTCAAGAGAAGGTCTGTCTACCTGCAGGACGAGAGCTTCAGTTTTGGTTCAATCAGATTTTTTTGTCTATTTTTAGGGTATGATATGACACTGTTGCTGATAGAACTGCTGCCAAAATGCCAGTTTTCCTACCATCTGTTTCAGATTAAATAAGGGTGGGGTTTTTTTCAGTAGAAAGAAGAAAAAGATAGAAAGCAATGGAAGTTTTGCGTACTAGTTAAGCTGCAATCCCACAATTGGGTACTTCTGTTTTGGAATATTTTTTTCTGACTAAAGTTTCTCACATAAAAAAATTTTAATTCATTTCAGAAGTTAGCTGTTTTGCCAGAATTCATCTGTCCATCCAATGTTTTTGCCATCCTAGGGAAAATAATAATGTAGAATTATTCATTAAAATTGATGCTCATTTCTAGCTGTGGCTAAAAATTTATATTTTTAAGGAAGGTTCCCCATTTCCCACACCAAAAGGATGTATGTAGCTACTGCCCGTATATAATAACTATCCCAAATATCTTCTATTTTGTGTCCTTCAGAGTTCTTCCTGCATGTATTTTTGATAAGTTCTGTCTCAACAGTTTTGTGTTCTGCACTTTTTGTCCCCATCTTCTCATGAAGTTTCTAATAGATATGAATATTTTGAACCCCACACAGTAAAGCAGATCAATCAATTACAGAGCAATAAAAAAATCCCTGGAAATGAACCAAAATGTTCCTTTACAACTGAAGAGCCTCAGACAAGATGAGAGTAGAGGTTTAACTTGGTCCCTTGCCAAATACACCGTAGCTCTATGAGAAATCAGATCAGACCAGAATCGAGCACAAATGTATAAACTCCTGAAATTCTAGGAAAAAAGAAAAAATCCTCCTACTATCCAGAAGCCCCTCTCTGAAAGCATTGCACTCCAATCTCTGCATCTCTGCCCTTTTATTCTGCTGGGCTAGTTGCAATCCCTGGTAAAGGAACTCAGTCAGGATTGACGATGATTTTCTTTTCTTTTTTT
>VXBO01013145.1:96831-185325 GCA_013400135.1 Rhinoptilus africanus
TCCCCCCGCCCCCAGCAGCCTCCCCCAGTCTCAGACCTTCCCTGTCTAATTCTCTCTTTTATCTCTCTCTGCTAGCCTTCCTCCCCCTCACAGCCCTCTCACTCTGGTTTTCTCTGCCTCTTTCTGCCTGGCCTCCATTTTCCTCAGATTGTTCCTTCCTCTGATTATATTTCTGTCCTTCTGACCCCAGGATGACCGTGGAGTCGCCCTGGCCTTGGTTTTTTTTTTTTTCTATAGTGCTTTTCTCAGTGCTGTTTTTCCCTCTTTCCTTTCCTTGTAGCGTCCTTTTTCCCTATTCCTTATCTCTAAGCAACTTGGCCTGTCTCGTTTTAGCATAATCAGCTACCACAGGCCACAGCAGGTAGAGCTGGACAAAAGTTGAACATTAAAAAAACCTGACCGGCAACAACAAAAAACCCCCTTTACATTAAAAGGACTAGCCCACGGTTCAGATAGAGAACGGAAAGGAATAGCAGTGTCTCTTCCCCATGAGTCAGTGCTGGCAGAGGAAGAACGACAGTGACAATGATCTTTGGTGTCTTCCTCTTTCTTCTCCGGCCTCGGGTCCGCACTTCNTTTTTTTTTTTTTTTTTTTTTTTTTTTTTTTTTTACCTTCTGCTTAATGGGAAAGAGTCAAATGTAAAGCTGGTTAGATTCCCTCAAGTTCTGTAATCTAGTTATACCTGTGAAACATTACCATGGTATGTGTTAATCTGAAATTCGAATTGAATAACAGAAGTACAACTGAGAACATATTTGTTTCCTTCCATTCACTTTAATGTTTGCTTCTGTACGCTGAAGTGGAAGAAGGTATTAGTTTTGAGGCTGGGTCATAGCATACCCTTTTGAGAATGGATCTTAATCAGCCTGAGGGCTTTAACTCTAAAAAGCTCAAATTTGGCGTCATCCTCTGAAAAAGTGTAATTGGTAATTCACTGTACTATTTAAGTGAAGTATAAATTTATTCTCATTAGAAGAAAAGATATTAATCATGAAGACCTCCAGGTATTCATTTGGATGTGTGTTTTTCTCCTCTCTGCTTCCTTCTCTTTATTCTTTTCCTTTGTTCTCATTCTTTTTATTTCACGTCTTTCTATTTCCTTTCTTCCTCTCATCCATCACTTTTATCTTTTTCATCTTTTCCCCTTTATCTTTATCTGCCCCTCTTATTATTTACTTTCTTTCTCCTGTAACTGTTTTTCTTTTACAGAGTCTTCCTGTCCCCTGCCCCCCTCTATTCCCCCCTTTTCTTCACCTCCCAGGAAGCATCCCTCTTTTGAGAAATATGCCATATTTGGTTTCAAAGTCATCTCATGCCCATTCTGTTTTGACAATTATTTATACCAGTAATAAAGAGTATTGAAGGGCTGGGTAGCAATAGAGAAGGTTGTTTATAGGCTGGAAAGGAACTGAAAAGTATTAGATATTTCCTTACTGCACCAGTTTCTCATGTGCATCCCTCACTTTGTACCCCACAGGTTTGAGGAGGTCATCCTAGGACCACCAAGCTTCCCCCNTATAGTGCTTTTCTCAGTGCTGTTTTTCCCTCTTTCCTTTCCTTGTAGCGTCCTTTTTCCCTATTCCTTATCTCTAAGCAACTTGGCCTGTCTCGTTTTAGCATAATCAGCTACCACAGGCCACAGCAGGTAGAGCTGGACAAAAGTTGAACATTAAAAAAACCTGACCGGCAACAACAAAAAACACCCTTTACATTAAAAGGACTAGCCCACGGTTCAGATAGAGAACGGAAAGGAATAGCAGTGTCTCTTCCCCATGAGTCAGTGCTGGCAGAGGAAGAACGACAGTGACAATGATCTTTGGTGTCTTCCTCTTTCTTCTCCGGCCTCGGGTCCGCACTTCCTGCTATAGTTCCCTCTTCCGCAAGGAAAAAATCCCTTGGGTATCAGTGCATCCTTACCGCTGCCTGCGCGAGCTCAGACAACAGGCTTGAAAGAGAGTGAGTGAAATGGTGGTCAGAAATTACGGCCAATTTCTTTATCGATACAGTAATGGAGGTGGGAGAGGACATACTGTGGGGTGTATTTTGTGCTCTTACACTTGTTCTGCAGGTGGTGCTTTGCTCTGCAGACATGGAGGTGGTAAAGGGATGCTAGAGAGTGATGAACATTAATTTACTGATGTTAATTATCATCTGAAGCTGACAGGGTGCTTTCTGATTAAATGTTTTCCTGTTTTCGTCAGAGAATGTTAATGGGTGGGAGCAAAACCAAAGGTTTTCGTAGGAATATATCTGTTTCTAACACATTTTTATGAGGAAAGCTTTTCCAATCAAGGTTAGGATTCCTGTCCAAAATCCTCAAAAAGTACATCCTGCCCCAGTATAAGCATTACTTTGGTTAGAGCTTTCAGAGGGAATACATCAAGTCCTTTTTTTCTAATTGAGACTTTGATTTGAATCTGCTTCTTTAATAACCCAGGTGGATGCCTCTGTCATAACAGAGTGACAGAGTATGGACTTGTCTTTGGTGAGGTAACAGTTCTCATTTTCATAGCTGGACTTGATTTTACATCAGTGAGGATTTATGATCTATTTTTTATCTTGAAAAGTTTCAGCGGATGGGGAAAACCTTAATTGTTTCACAAATACGTCCTGAAAGACATATTTCAGAAATCTGATGCATGTCTCTCCTCTCTTCCTCCTCCGCTCAAAACACCTTGAGTCATCTTTTGGCTCTGAATCCCTTGGGGTCCCCAGGACCTCCATAGATCTTCTTGGGGGGGACAAAGAAAAGAAAGAGATACCAAATAAATACAGCAAGAAGCAGCCTGAATAACCAGTTTTTAAGAAGGGCTCAGATTAAATCTTCAAGGTCTAAGTCAAAAAGAAGTATTTTTAGTAGTAAAATTAAATCTTTTGTTAGATTTGTGCTATAATCATAATTAGAGAAGGTCCCAGCCTTCCTCAGGGGTGCTTTTTGTCTTCTGTTGGGATGAATCAAAAAGCCAACTCAGAAGTGAGGTGTCTGACTTGTAAATTACAGCATGGCTGGAGTGGCCATGAGCAGAATATAGATAATAAACCTGTACCCTCTTGAATAACCCAGTGAGACTGACATTTTAAGAAAAGTCTGTTTTCTTCAACCAAGCCAAAGCGCAGTCACCCACATGACTTACAGCCAAGTTCTGTCTGAAGAGGACACAGCTTGAAAGGGGATCTAACAGCGTGTAAAAATGTTAACAATAACCAAACCATCTGGATTAGGACAAATGAGGGCCATGCTCAAAAGATTTGTGAGGGAGAAAAAAAAGGAAGACTCACACAAGATAGCAAGCTTATAGCTATGAAGGCTTGTAGTGATGCAGATTCTGCCTGCTTTTGCTCTGCCCCACCACTCCCCTGCCCCTTCCTCCCTCTTCCCCTCCATTAGGGAGGCCTTGGTTACAGTGCTTGGTTACAGTGCTTGGTTACAGTGCTTGGTCAGCAGGGTAGGAACTACAGCCTGATCTGTGCATGAGAGCATCGGTGTATGCGTCTCACAGTCTAGCAATACTTGCACTCCCGAGTAAGCCTGCACTAGCCTCTGGCACCAGCAACTGGAAGAAGCTGGAAGGAAAGACTCCTTCCACTTCCTAAGAAGTTCATCGCATGAGTCACTTCGAGGCTGGTGAAAGTCAAGCGCTGCATTATTTCACTGAATTAGGCTGGGGGGTTATTATTAATGAAACAGAAATAAAATGAGAATAGGATGGAAAACAGCTTGCAGTAGGGAGATTTATGACTTACGTGTCTTGTGTGCACCCTGTCTGCAGTCATGACCTAATTTCTCACCAAACATAAAAAAAGGTACGATGAAAAAATTCTAGTAAAGGAGATAAAGTGAAAGTCTAATACAAAACACACTAGGTAACATTGCTGTTCTCTTTGATGAGTGCATTAGGGACTAATTTCTCTTCTTTGAAAACTCTGGGGATCTGGGTCTGCTTATTGAATGAGCCTACTAGATTAAAATTTTGTTTTTGTTGTTCTTGCACTTCCTAGGTTTTATGTTAAAACTTTATCCTTCCTTGATAGAATTCAGTAAATCAGGTATTTTAAAAAAGATTTGTACAGTTTCTCTGTCTTTCTGTGAAGAGTGAGAATGTTTTAGGTTTCTTCAAAAATGCCATACGTTGCCCTATAAAGTCTTGAATCAGGAAAGCCTCGAATCAGGAAAGCCTCCATTCAAGAAAACATTTAAACATATGCTTAACTTTAACTCTAGGCATATGCTTAAAATCTAGCATGTGCTGAAATTCTTTCCTGAAAAGGAATGGATTTAAGCACTTGCTTATGCTCTTTCCTGGATCAGAGCCCTATATGTTATACATCAGGTTTTGCTGCCCTGACCTACAGAGTTATTAAACTACTATTATTCTGGTCAAAGCAATGTCAATGATTAGGGTGGTACTGGACACAAATAAGAACAGAAGACCCAAACTACCCACATCAGTGAAGTTCCCACCAAATGGAAAAGAGGAAACATAACCCCCATTTTTAAAAAAGGGAAAAAAGGAAGACCTGTGGAACTACAGTCTAACCTCTGTGCCTGGCAAGATCATGGAGCAGATCCTCCTGGAAACTCTGCTAAAGGTATGTGGAAAATAAGGAGGTGATCGGTGACAGCCAGCATGGCTTCACTAAAGGCAAACTGTGTCTGACAAATTTGGTGGCTTCCTACAATGGTGTTACAGGGTTGGTGGGTAAGGCAAGAGCAACTGACATGATATACCTGGAATTGTGCATGGCATTTGACATTGTCCCACACAAGATCCTTATCTCTAAGTTGGAGAGACATAGATTTGTTGGGTGGACCACTTGGTGGATAAGGAATTGTCTGGATGGACATACTTAAAGAGTTGCAGTCAAAGACTCTTGTAAGACTCCACCCGGAATACTGTATCTGGCTCTGGGGCCCCCAACAGAAGAATGACGCGAACCTGTTGGAGTGAGTCCAGAGTAGGGCCACAAAGATGGTCAGAGGGCTGTAACTCCTCTCTTATGAGGACAGGCTGAGAGAGTTGGAGTTGCTCAGTATGGAGAAGAGAAGGCTCCGGGGAGACCTTATAGTGGCTTTCCAGTATCTAAATGGGGGCATACAGGGTAGATGGGGAGGGACTTTTAATCAGGGAGTGTAATGATAGGGCAAGGGGTAATGGTATTAAACTGCAAGAAAGTAGTTTTAGGTTAGATATTAGAAAGAAATTATTCATTCTGAGGATGGTGAGGCCTTGGAACAGGTTGCCCAGAGAAACTGTGGATGGCCCATCACTGGGAGTGTTCAAGGGCAGGTTGGACAGGGTTTTGAGCAACATGGTGTAGTGGAAGATGTCCCTGCCCATGGCAGAGGAAGTGGAACTAGGTGATCTTTCCAACACTTCCAAGCCAAGCCATTCTGTGATTCTATGGTTCTATGACATTTTCTAGTCACTATCGAAACTCTTACATCTCAGCAGAGAGCCAGTATTTTTACCTGCAATGGTTCTGCACTGCTCCAGCATCTTTTTGAGTAACCTTGTTAATGACTAACACAGTAAAATCCAATGTTTGTCTTAATTTGTCTTTGGATGTTGTGAACAATATGTATTTTAGTCATTGGTGTATAACCCTTGAAATGAGTTTAAATTAGTTTGGCCATTTTGGAAAATGTAGATTGACTTCCTTTATTTCAGACAGAGAGGAGTTTGGAATGATGAGAACTCTTCCACAAATATAGCAGCATTTCCCCATTTTCCTACATGTTTTTTTCTTTTTGGAAAGCAATAAAAACTTATAATGGCTAAGGAAAAAAACCAAACACCTTCTTTTTCCCAGTCCATTCTCATATCCATTAATAATGATATGGGTTGTCATTATTAATGCTGAGTGAAATCCTGTTTGAAATAATACATCACTTTTATCCTTGGGTAATTACCAGAGTTTAACAATATCCTTTCATGTTTGCTAAATTTTAAAGAGCACTGTCAGAAAAAGGGGTATGTGCAGGGGAAGGGGGAGGGAAGCAGGCAGGCACACAAATCCCTTTATTTATGAATGGGATTTGTTCATGCACTTCCTGCACACAACCCAAGTAAGTATAAGGATCAGAAACTACTGAGTAAAACTCTTTTTTGGGAAGTCAAAACCCTGTTATTTCCTAGAGGTCTGACAGCCCTAGCATTGAATTTATGCTTCATTATAATTAAAGCTGCTTGCACTCTATTAACAAAATTCTTTGTAATTTGTATATACTTGTCTTTAGACAATTATGGTTATTTCACACACATCCCTTTTCCTTGTTTCCTAGGAGATTATTAAAACACACAGTTGAACACTAATAATAATGTAGTATGTATTCCAGACATTGAAAAGCACATGCCAGAGCCACCAGGGCAAATAAATCACAATTTAGTATTCAGTCTCAAGCAGCCTGTGGGTCTGTCACTGCCGGCGTATGTACAGAGAGCGTAGTGCTCCGGTTAGAGCCCTCTCAGCAGCAAAACTCCAGCTGACAAACTCGGAAATACAGCTGACACTCTGCATATGCTAACTGTGTACGTGAACGGGAAAACGAAGCTATTGTGCTCTGCTCAGGGGCAGTTGCGGGCTGCTGGTGGCAGCTGACCTGAGAGACTCGCTAACCAGCCCCGAACATGCCTCCTTTCCAGGGAGGCAACGCCAGCCCCTTGCATGCATTCATAGCAGCTCCACACAGTTTTCACGGGAGCCCCTTGGCTGCTGAAATTTGCTGGGAAGCCTTTCAGACAACTTATCTTAATTTGAATCTCATAAAAAAATATTTGTAAGAAAAATGTTGTGTTTTCGCCAGGCATGTTTCAGTGCAGAGACGGGGACACTTTGCTTGTCTTATTTATAAGAAAATGGTTTTACCATCATGGAGGAGATGAACTGGGTTTTCACCAGATTCATCTGGGCTCTGACTAGGACTGGTGACCTTCCTGCTCAGGAGCTCCCCACTGGGAGTATCTGGATGAAGAGAAGAGGGAATTTGTGCTTGGAAACTCCTCTGAACTCTCTCTGAACTAACTCTGAACCCCTTCCTGAACTAACTTGGGATTATTTCAACTATCCATATCTGATTTGCTTCAAATTTTTGGTACATTTGGGTTTTCATATGAATCCAGCCTTAAAAGTAGAGAACTGGATCCATTTCCTCTTTATTTATTATCTAAACTCTCTAATCTTCTTTGTCTCCTCACAGTTTGCGTACACTATGCATGACATGACCTGCACAGTGCACTTGCTATTTTCGGTCCTGACTTGGTACTCCAGTCAATGGTTACTATTAATCCATCTTTATCTTCTATTAGACATAAAAATATAACATTGGAGAAAGTCAATGAGAGGTCAGCGGTAGACCCTTAAATCAGCAGATCCTTTGAGAAAGCGTAGGTTTAAAGTAATATCATTTGTAATATCAATGTCTGCCTGAAAATATTACTGAAGTTTTTCATTTTCTGAAGGAAAAAAAAAAATACCAAAACTCATGTGAAAGAAAAAATTATTAATTACACATTCATATTAATTACTCAGGTAAGTAACCTAATTCCCTTGAATCAGAGGAATTAGGTGAATATTTAATTTTAATCTGCGGCGTGTTTCTTCACACTGCAGCTTGAGTCTGTGGTAGGGACACAGAATATCTCACACAAGTGACTTCAAAACTCCCCAAAATGGCCCAGGGAGGTAATGCCACAGCTGCTGCTCATTTGCAGTTGAAGACTGTGAACGAGGGATAGAGACTAAGATTTTCAACACAAATTAACTAAATAAAATATTTCACTTTGTTTTATGAAAAAGTATAGAAATGACCAAAAATCTAGGTTGTATCTTATAAATGATGTATTCAAAGCTAATGCATCCCCACGAATATAGAATAAAAATTTATTTGTTCACACTTTGCTAAGTTATACTCTTGCGTAAATTAAATAGTGGCCTCTTCATCGTATCTCAGCATGATGCAGAGATTTGCCAGCAATCAAATGTTAAAGATGCCTGTTTCTAAGACTTCTTAACAAAAGTGCTAAAGCATTTTACTAGAAAGAATCTTAATAAATACAGAAGGTAAATGCAGGATTTTCAGACGAATAGAAGAATTGTGTCGAGAACAGGCAGCCAGCAATGGGTAAGAACCTATTCAAGAGTGTGCAGAGCTGATTCTAATTGAGTTTATTCTATTTGCTTTGTGGGGTTTTTTTTGTTTGTTTGCTTTGCTCTTACGCTTTTTCAAACCAGTTTTGTGCTATCAAATGTGCAACTGGCAATTACACTCCCAGCTCCTACTAGAAATAGCTGGAATGGTTATTGTTGTCGATATTATTCAAAAAACAGTAGGGTTTGGAGACAGCCAGGGACTCCCACTGTGTGAGGGACCATACAGATGCAGAATAAAAAGATAGTTGTGTCTTAAAGTACGGTCCTATTTCATTGTGCTGAGAGTGAATCTGTGTTCATACAATATCCCTCCTGCCCTCTAATGCTGGTTGGGAAATCTAAATCTGTGCCGATTTTTCCATAATGAGGAAGGATAAGAGACTGGAAGCTTCGCTGCAACAATAAGAGCCTTTGGCCTTGCCCTGCTCTGTGTGTGTCAGCACAGGCTCTTCTGGCTTCTGAATTGTTCCGAGGGTCATATTTTAGATTGTCCCAATTTAGTACTTGTTAAAAGTAGACGTGCATGAATAACTAGTGGGCAGAGAGTTACCCAGAGCCAAAATTGCAAGGCAGTTGCCCCTCAATCTCTTGGTTGTACCCGGGCTGAAGGGGAATTCCTGAAGGCTCAGCTGCTTCCTCTGACAGGCTCTGAAAAAGACATTCTCTTTACCTCAAGATAGGCAAGTGTTTTTGCTGGATTTTATGTGAGAGGAAAACATATTCAGTGGCAATAACCCTTTCTACAAGGTTATGTTAATTTTGTTAACTTTTAAAGACAGAATCGGAAAGGGAAGGAAGAAGGATTGAACATTTTTTTTAAACAGAAAATCCTGACTCTTAATTTGAAATTCTTCTACTATTTGTTTGTCTTTCATATTTTAGAATTTAAGAAATCTTAGTATTTCTATTTTCTTTCTTTAAAATGAAATACAGTTGCTCAAGCTCTTATTAATATATTTCAGTAGGGGTTAAACTATACATGTTCCAGAAAACTATTTCATTTGACTCAAAGTGAATATGTTTTTAAATATTTTGACGTTACTACTAAGCCAAAGAGTCTATTGTTTTTTCTTGTGAGTTTTCTATGTGTTGTTGTTAAGTAACTTGCTTATAATAAAAATTGCTTAATTAGACTGAGTCATTACACACCAGGCATCTTCTTCAAGCTGATCTTTTAACTTTTTAAAATTACTATATTGTTCTTCAGCACTGAAAGTTTAACTTTTCTGAGAGGAAATCCAAAGGAAAGAAATGCTTTTAGCCAGTAGTAAAAATTCTGAAAACAAATTTCTTCAAACAGTGTTAGATTTTCCTGGCTTTCGACAAAAGAACCGAGTTAGCCAAAAGGTGCCATCTTCTGTATAGCTTGGCTTTTGCCTCCTTATAGAAACCCAACACAATGTGGCAAATCATATCTTTGAAATATGTTTTTTTTTATCAGCTAAGTATCCAGAGGGCTCATCCTCCCTAGCAGTGAATTATGGATCTCATAATTCCTAATATTCCCTGAATCTCCATATTGAGCCCCTGCAAAGCAGCTGAGCTCTGCTCTTTCTACATCTGTGCTCCATTAATTTCCTAACCTGGCAGTGCCGTGATCAGTGGTGTCTGGCATAGCCCTACCTGTACTCCCTGCAACATCTGTGGAGAGCCAGAGCACCCTGCCTTCCCCAAGGCCTTTCTTGGGCATCCATAACAGTGTCTGGGAGCTATCAGACAATGCTCTAGTGCTAAATAAAGGAACAGAGCTGGGACGCAGCTGACAGAGCGTGTCCTGACACTTACTTGGAGGAAGGGTGCAGCTGCATTCCCAGATTATACTCTGGAGCAAGGAATGGCTGCCACCCCCAGCACAGCAGAGGCTTGAGGCAGATAGTTTAACATCACTTGGCTCTCTTATGCCTTATTAATAATGTAAAAGAATCCAGCAAGTCTTTTTTTTTTTTTTTTTTTCCCCAGGAGCTGAGTGTGACAGTGTCGCACAGCGTTATTTCAGGTGATGCAGCCGGCTGGGGTGTGGGTCACGGAGGGTGTTGTGGTCCTCGCCAGCCTGCCTGCACAGCAGGGAGTTTTGCATCAGGTAGCCCTGTCCCAAAGAGCGTGTAGGGACTGCGCTTCGCCTGCTGCAGGGGAAGGGCTCAGAGACTGAGGGGGAGGACTTTCACCCACAGGCTTCTTGCATCTTTTCTTCTACGTGCTCCAGGAAAGCAGAGGATCCCAAAGTGGCCCCTGCATATTACTGGCAGTGCCAAATCTCCAGCCGTGTATGCTTTTCATGTTGCTGTTAAAAAGTAAATAATTACCACGTGAGAAAACCACAACAGCGATTGATTTTCTTCCCCCTCCCTTCCCTTGCTCCTATCCCTCCTCCCTCCCTTTCTTCTGCTCAGCTCCCTGTCCCACATGCACACGTGGTCTAATTTGTTTTGTGTGTCAAAAGTGCTCAAAACTCAGCAAAGAGAGCTTTCCCTAGCAAATATAACCTAGCAAGGTCACGAAACTTCTTGTTATCGAGCTTTGCAGGTTGCTGTTTCGCAAGCGCCCTGAGCAGAGGCAAGGAGGGAGCTCTGCACGCCCCGAGCAGCGGGGCAGCACAGGCAGCCAAGCCGATGCTCTTCACAGGCAGCAGCTGGTGCTGCTTCTTGGATCATCTTCCCAGGCTGAGCTTCACAGCACACAGAATCACAGAATGGCAGGGGTTGGAAGGGACCTCTGGAGATCATCTAGTCCAACCCCCTGCCAGAGCAGGGCCATCTTAGAGCAGGTTACACAGGAACGCGTCCAGGCGGGTTTTGAATGTCTCCAGAGACGGAGACTCCACCACCTCCCTGGGCAGCCTGTGCCAGGGCTCTGCCACCCTCAAGGGAAAGAAGTTCCTCCTCATGTGGAGATGGAATTTCCTGTGTCCCGGTTTGTGCCTGTTGCCCCTTGTCCTGTCACTGGGTGCCACTGAAAAGAGTCTGGCCCCATCCTCTTAACACCCACTCTTTACATATTTATGAGGATTTATGAGATCTCCTTTCAGTATTCTCTTCTTCGGGCAAAAGAAACCCAGGCCTCTCAGCCTTTCCTCATAAGAGAGGTGCTCCAGTCCCTGATCATCATGCACCAGTGTCCTTCAGATTGAAGAATGAGGAAAACTCTACACCACAGTGCAGGGTTTGTTTGAGTTTATTTTCCTGGTCTAGTTTTAGACTAGAGAGCTTGGGAGCCATTAGCAATTTAGCTGCACCAGCAGGAGCAAAAGATGAGCTAATTTAGCCTGGTTCTCGATGGCGATATTATTTAGAATAGGCATTCCTTGAAAATGTCATCTGAGTATGGGAAATGAAAAAAACCCAGATGCTTGGCCATCCAGCAAGGCTTCCAGCACTCCAGCATATTGGGAACTTCAGCTCCAACTGAGGTAAAGAGCCACAACTGCACTTTTGCTTTATAAGCTTCACAAACAATAAACATCTATTTGACTAGTGACTCGGGTACCTCTTTGTATTATTGTTATTCTGTCTGGTGCAAGTATCTTCTAGGAAGTACAGAGTATTCAATTCCTTGAGGTCAGCATCTCTCAGCAGGTACCCAGCAAGCTGCCGTAATCACCTATACTACCTATTATACTTGTTAATGGGATTTGACACCTTTGCCTTCTGGCTTCAGCTGCAGCCTGCACTTACACTCTGAAAACACTGATTAAATTACTCACCTAGTAATTTTCAGGATCAGGCCAACATTTTGAGAAACACACATTGCAATTTGATCTTGTTGTATTATATAAACCCATTTGAAACCCTGGTTCAGCAAATCGTTTAAGCCCTTGCTGAAGTACCATTGAGTGACTTCACAAAGAAATATTTTTTGCATATAATATTTGCTCTATGGCATTGTCATGTAGCTCTCTGAAAGGAAAGTGGATTAGCTTCCAATGTTGTTATGATTTATTATTTGTTGAGTGCTGACAGTACACTTCAACGGAACTTGAGGAAGTGCTTAAAGTTAAGCACGTTTTCAAGTACATTGCTGATCTAGGGCCAAAAAGTTAATCTGAGACCTTCTTTGTTGGAAAGTGTAGATATGACACCAAGGAAGAGCATTCTTTAATTTTCCCTTAAGCAGGAAACACTGGTTAGCCATGTGGGACTATTTTACAAATAAGAGAGTTGACTGTCAACCATTTCTCATTTTGATATTCCAATGCCAAAGAAAAAGTGCATCAACTGTTCATATAATATGTTGAATGCAAATTTAGAAAAGCGGCCAACTGGACGCATATATCTTCCCAGAGAGAGATGAAAGAGCAGAATGGAAATATGCCATCTGGGGCTTGCAACCCCCATCCCAACCTGATGAGATGTCACGTCCGCTGGGAGGGCTCTGCATGAGTTTAGAATTCTTTTTCTGGGCAGAACCAAGCATATTGTCAGCTCTCAGTAAATAACACATCAAAGAAGAACTTTAAAAAGTAACAGGCTTTCCTCTTCACAAAAATACTTGTTAGTAGTGTACACTTACACTCTAAATACCATTAGCACAGGAGAATGCTGGGTAACCCCAAATTGCTGTAGGTGGCATATGTCTTTGCTATTGCTGTGTAGGGTGGTTCTTAATGCTCCATCTAACTAGCATGACTGCTCAGCACCTGCCAGGAGCAGTCCCTAAATTAATTAGTCTGGGATTGTATACTTGTCTTTTCTATTACAGGCGAATACAGAGCCTAACACAATAGGACCTTGTCCCTAACTGTAGCCAAGAGGCTCAATAGGAAGAACAACAACAACAACAATAATTATACTTATATGTTGCCTAAACACAATTCTGAAACATCTGTGGCTTGTCACTATTATAGTCCAGAAGCTATAGCCTAAGCGAGGTTTTTTTTGGAGGCAATACAAGGAAACTCACTACGGCTCCTGAAAACTCTCTTGGAATGTAATAATATAAATGAGGAGGAAATATTCTATGGGGAAAAAAGCGCTTAAGGCAACAGTAATTATATTGCCAAATATAGCATATAGAATCTGCAGAGTGAGAGTTTCGTATAACAAGGGAAATGTAAAATCATACTTGGGGTGTAACTAAATTGTAATAGAATGGCTGGGGGGAGCATTATTTGAGGGAGTTAATATTTAATCCCTGACTAGCAGTGGAAGCACAAGAGAGTGGCTGTTTTCAAAACTGTAATTTCTTTATTTGTGCAGGAAACAATCTGTATGTGTATGGGTGTTGGAAAAATCATAAATAATAATCTATTATAAGCCTCACAGAAAGTATCTGAAATAATGCAGCGCCTATCTCCATCTTCCTATTTTTCTGATATTTCTAAACTGATAATGCAGAATCAAAACCCCTGGCTTTGGACAACTTATCTGGGTGAAAAGAAATACAGCTTTTGATTTATTTGAAGGTCAGCCCTGTCTCCGCTACAGTGTGCTGTAACAGGAAGGGATTTGGAAGAGCCATTTTCTCTCCTCTGCCAGAGAGCTGAGCAGGGCTCTTCTCTCTCTGTTGGTCTCATGCAGTCTGAGTGCTGAACCACTGCAGCAAACAGAACCCCCCCACCCCATCAAGAAATTTGCATCTTTTTCATCTCCCTCACTACTGCTGCTGCCTTCAGTACCTCCCTCCTCCTTTTGCATTTTCTTGTTAAAAATGCATTTATTCTGACTCCATCTCTTTTCTTCTCATGTATTTTTCCTTCTCCAAGCATTCTCTCTCCATGAATGTGGTTGAGACTTATTTCGCACCTCAGCTGCAATCCCCATAGTGTCTGTGGCACCCTACGAATAGTCCCTTTCCCATCCAAGGTCAAAATGGGGACAAATAGCCTGAACGTGTGTTTACACAAGCAAGCCAAGGCTCTGAGCCAAAGCCCATTGAAGCCATGAGGGCTTCTCCAGGGCCTCCAAAGTTTTGGATCATAAAACATACATAAATGCTTTTAAACACAAATAAACATAAGAAATGTTTACTGTTTATCTGCACCTGATAGGGAGGTTTTTTTGTATTTCACAAAAAGCTTATGGAAGTAAAAAAGGATGATGACTTTGCAAGCCAGGGAGCAGAAGTTTATCTCTGCATCAAGAAAATCCAATAACCTTTTTTGGCATAATCAGATGCCAACTGAAACTCCAGGATAGAGAGAACTGGAGAATTTGTGACCAAGTCCTTTTAGTAATTTAAATGATTTTAAATTCCTATTTCTTTCCTCAAAGTTTCCATTTGGGAACTATTGTGAAACTTGCACATCTCAGATGAAAATTTTCAAGTTTTGAAGGGCATATGGAGAAAAAAAACAACACATTTTTTTCCTTTCTTTGACAAAATATAAGACTTAACCTGGCAGAGGAGCGGATATGTGACAGCAACCAAATATTTCTCTGCTGGTTTGGTCATTAATTTTGATCCTTTAATTCCAGGGCCATTTTGGTGGGCAGTATGAAACAGGGAGGTCGTTGGAAATGTCCCTCTGCTGAAGGGCTTGGACAAGCTGGCGCTTCTCTCTGCATCCATCAGTTTGGAAGCGACATCTCCTCGGTGTGGAGCCCCCCATCGCAGCCACCTGCTGCAGCGCCAGTGAGAGTTTCCTTTTGCTGCATCAGTTGAACAGCAGAAGTTACCAAACCAAGGAGGTTTGGTTACCACTGCCCAGAGAGAGATGTTTTACACAGATGGTCAGTGCTGCGAGAGTGTGAATGGCAGGGGTAACACAAACTCATTTCATGTGATGCAACAAGCTACACCTTTTATGCCATTTTGCCTTTTTTCATGTATCTTTTCGCTGTTTTTTGCAGAGATAATTTTAAAGAAAACTTATTCTGCATTTTTACACTATAGAATGAAAATGAGACCATCTACAATCTGAAACCAACTTTAAATTAAGAACAGAAGTTCCTGGTTAAAGATCTATTTGGAATTCAAAATCAGATTTTAAAGTACCCATTAAAGATAACAACAAAAACAGAGAGACAAAGATCCTGTTTGCCAAGAAATACTTGTTGAGTAGAAGCGACTTTAAAAGACATTACTGCAAATGCTGCCATTTAAGAGAAATGAAAACTAAACCTGGTCTGAAAGAGAAACAATTATTACAGGTTGTTTGATTGGCTAAGAAATACTAATTCTTCTTAAGCTATGGAGCAGAAAAGAATTGTGGGGATAAATCTGTCAATCCATCAGTTTGCAGTTTGTGCCTTTAGTGGAGATTTGGCAGAAAAAGTAAATTATGTTTCAGAGGGATTTATGTTTTTCTTTTAGATTTTGTAATGTTTTGTGGTCTTTCAAGCTCAATGAAACCAAATACATTTTTAAGCAGCCAGCTCATTACTAAGGAGGGCAAAGGCCCTGACAGCAGAGCTCGATAGCCCCGGCGGCCCCACTGCCAGTATCTCTGTAGCCAGCTACAATAGCGACTCTCTGTGCTGGATCAGAAACCTCATTTGCCTCAGGTGCTGCTGCGAAAATGCAGTGTGCAGACACATCTTCTTTCGTTTGCAGCACAACTGTCTAACATTTTGCCTATAGAAAGCAAAATTCAGGGCATTTTGTTATCTATAGCTATGGGATCTTTTATGAACACTTTTAAGCTTGGGTCCAAGGTGATCCATTCAGTCCAACTGGTTTTCAGCAGAAAGGTTTTTAAAATGCCTTATTGCCAATTCTCTGTATTGTTCCAGGGTCAACATATTTTCTTAACAAAGCAGCACTCACTGAGAGCAGTAGACTGTACAGCATAAATCCTTAGAGTCATATAGTTCCACCTTGTATATGGTACTTACCATAGATTACCTTACAGAAGCCAAGGAGAGAGAAACGTATCATTTTAATCCTCCAAAGCCTTCAGCTGTTTTCCTTCACTTTCCAATATTTCTTCTCTGAAATCTCCCCCAGAATAGTTTCTGGACCTCATTTCTTCATCTTTCCATATCTGTGTTTCTTTTCCTACATCAACCTTTTTCCGCTGTCTCTAGCTTTTGAAACTGCATCAAAAGCCGTGTGGTCAGCAGGTCGAGGGAGGTGATTCTGTCCCTCTACTCTGCTCTGGTGAGACCCCGCCTGGAGTACTGTGTCCAGCTCTGGAGCCCTCACCACAAGAAGGACATGGACCTGTTGGAACGGGTCCAGCAGAGGGCCACAAAGATGGTCAGAGGGCTGGAGCACCTCTCCTATAAGGACAGGCTGAGAGAGTTGGGGTTGTTCAGCCTGGAGAAGTGGAGGCTCCGAGGAGACATTATAGCAGCCTTCCAGTACCTAAAGGGGGCCTACAGGAAGGATGGGGAGGGAATATTTATCAGGGAATGTAATGATAGGATATGGGGTAAGAGGTTCAAACTGGAGTAGGGTAGATTTAGATTGGATATTAGAAAGAAATTCTTTACTGTGAGGGTGGTGAGGCACTGGAACAGGTTGCCCAGAGAAGCTGTGGATGCCCCATCCCTGGAAGTGTTCAAGGCCAGGCTGGATGGGGCTTTGAGCAGCCTGGTCTATGGGAGGTGTCCCTGCCCATGGCAGGGGGGTTGAACTAGATGGTCTTTAAAGTCCCTTCCAACCCAAACCATTCTGTGATTCTGTGGTTTCGCTATATCTCTACTATGTCTTTCAGGCTTTGAAAGAGTCAATGTAAGTAAGAGTCAATGAGAGGGGCCAGTGGGTACTGTCTCCAGACGAGGTATTGGGAGTGATGGCCAACCCCTAAACTATCCCTGGGCATGGCTTGGTTACCTCAGGCCAAAACTGACAACTGAACAATAGGAATGATCTTGGCAATTAAGTGAATGCTTTGAGTTTACTGGAATAGACCTGGTGTCCATAGACTCCTCACCACAGGTGACTGCAGCACCCTATCAGAATTCCATTCAGAGTTTTGCCATAGTTAAGCTCAGATAACATGCAGGAAATGTTTTGTTTTGTTTTCCTAGGAAATCAAATTCCTTCTAACATTCTTTTACACCTGTAATTTAGTCTATGATATTAAGGTTCAACCTAATAGCTAGTTACTTGGTACACGTATGATCCAATTTCTTCTCATCTCCCAGTGACATGCAAACTATTCTGCAAAAGATCTCTCTTAGTCAATCTACAAAGTCATTGCTATTTTTGCTATGTGTTCTAAAAACATCTTTCAGAAATGTGATGGTCTAATTAATACTTTATTATCCAAATGTTTATGGAAAGTATTCTTTTTGTAAATTAACTCATGCCAAATAATTTATGTTGTTTCTCGTCTCAGCAGAGACTTTCAAACTAGTCTTCTTTTTATTATTCTCATCATCCAAATTAACTTCACAGTTTTATTGAATCCATTGATAGGTCCCTGGGCCTATGCAGTTTTTACTGTTATAAACATTTTTTTCCTAAAACCTTTTACTGTTCTGTATAGCATGTTAAAACAACTAAGCAAGTTGGAGAAGAAAATGAATATGCTTAACTTGGACAGTGATTAGGAGTTTATATTTCACTGATCATTAGAAGAAACAGTTTGCCCTATATACCTATTCATTGCTGCCAGAAACAAGTTTGCTAACTAAATAATTCTTCTTGAACTGAGGTGTGTTTATTTGCCTATAAAAACTGATCTCTCCTAAAATTCTCAGTCCTGTGTATTTTAATTTTTGAGTTAGGAAGATGAAAGGAAAGACTGAGTCAGTAAATGAAAACTAAGTTGATAACTACTAGCATGCCAAGTCCTTCATGTTAGTGATAACTGTCTAATTCCAGTTTTCAGAGATCTGCCAGACTATAGCCAAATCAACTGTATTACCTTCTTTTAAAAACAGAAATGAATGGCTGCAGCTTCAACTGGGCATCTACTAAGCAGTTTCCACTTCTGTGTATAGAAGACTGATTCTGTGCAAACCTTGTACTTCCTGCACACAAACCTAAAAATGTACTATTTCATCATACTTTAATTGATTTTACACTTTTATATTTCCTCTGCAGAAGAAAAGGAAACTCTTAACTGGTTTGCAACTGAGATGTAGAATCAGTTCTTAGTTCTGGCACAAAATTTCTAAGGAATTTAGGTGAAATAACTTAATAATCCATTCCATTTATTTTACATATAAGGAAAGGAGACAGTGATGTTTCCTTTTCTCATCATTTTCTACTTTCATAACCTACCACATCTTTTGAACAAGGTGTGCTTGTATGCCCAGTACCTAGCACAAAAGGCCATTGGTCTTAGTTGGGGCTCACGGTAACAGTACTGGTAGCAGCACTTGTGTCTGTGACTGTTTCTGGGCATGGAAATTGTATAATGACCATATAATCCATGAGGACGCATCTATGTCAATAAAACATTCAATAGGACAAAGTAAAAATTAATTAATTTGACATTCCAATTATACTAACACACAGAAAATAAATATTGTGAGGTTGTTTTATAATTTTGATTAATTCCTTTAGAGTTTTAAAGTATAATATTTGCTGTAAATGTTTGGATATATTAGTTATATACTGTAAAATGTGTGGTATTTGAATATTCAAAACAAAATTAAACAACAGTATCAAAACAGTATCTTGTTACTGTATTGAACTGTTTCCATAATGAACCATCATTTTCAACAGTTGGTTTTTGTGTTGAGTTTTTCTAATGTGTTTTTGGAATGGAAAGAAATTTGGTTTTCAATATCTTTACAGTTAAGTATGCAAATTTCAGACTGCCTTGGAAGTGCATGATGCTATTTTGTGTATGTTTGAAAATCGTCTTACATGCATCAGCTAAAATATTCTGGTTTGCCACTCCTCGTTCTATGTTTCCATCTCCAGCGTTCAGTTTGAAAAGTGCCGTTGGGTCCATTTTTCTCTAGGTTATGTTTTAACAAGTATAATCAAGATGGTATCTTGCAGACATTAGATAATGTGTCATTACATTTTGTTTGTCTGGTGGGTAAATAAAATTTTAGAGCTATAATTTGGAAGATTATGACACAGGTAGAATAAATATCTAGCTCACTTAAACAGAAAGTCAGAAGAGTATCACATGAGCTATGACTTTTGTTTCCATTCTTGTCTTTCTTTTCTCTACTTTAGTTTTGTTTTGTTTTTTTTTCTCTAGGAAGGACCAGGCCAGAATTAGTTAACATAACAAAACACCAGACACCAAGATGCCCTTTTTTTTGCAGCTGGTTAGAATTTGGGAGTACCCTGTAAGGCATGGTTTTTTTGGTTGGATTAATGCAAAACCCAAGATTGAATGTGCAATATCTCATTTTGACAGTTCACAGTCATTAATCAATGTCACATCAACAGCCACTCCATGTTCCCCAGCATGCTGAGGCACTCTTATATTTTACAATAGCATCGTTTGGCACTTCTCTCACACTGTTCGGAAACAAAAGCCCTGACAAGCTGCTACACTGTTGTAAAACATCAGAATGGTTCATATTCGTTGGAGGCACTCCGAAGGGTATGGGGAAATAGCTTTGAAGCTCTACCAGCTATACTGACAAAAACACAAGGATCTCACCTGGTAAACAGACAGAGGTTCGACAGTAACAGGCAAAAATTCATCTGAATAACCATCTTACTCACTTAGTACATTTAAACACAAAATGGAAAAGTCCAAGGTACCTCACGACGTTACCTTGCGTTGCATCTCTGTAATTTCCAGGGCATTTGGTGTTGACACACCTGCTTATTTTCTACAGTAAATACCTGTTAGTATAGTATGCATTAACAGTAAAGTATGATACATTTTCTCTCACCTCTTTTGTGCCAGGTAGGTGCATTTCCATTCTGGAGGTGGCCCAGAGAGGCAGTAGAGCAAATTCCCCTCGTACAGGCTGCAATGAGTGCTCAGCCTCTGCTGCACCCAGCTGCAGCTTCACTAAGCTATGGCAGAGAACTGTCATCAGGGTAAATTTCCCCTATTAAATGGAACTAGATGTGTATATAGTCACATATAAGCAGAAGGGAGAAAGATTTCTGGCATTGCCATGTGTGCCAGCCAGTCTCTCTGTAATGGTGGGCAATGGACTGATAGAAAGCTAGAATAAAGTTGAAGAAGTTGATTTTTTCTCTGCTTTAGTGAATACATATTATATACTACATTTGGCTTTTATTTAGAGATTAAATAGCACTCTATGAATGGCATGATAGCAGACTTCTATATAGAGCTCTGTACAGTCTGTCAGCTCTTTATTTCAATAATTTAATTCAACCACTTGATTCCATACCATCTTCTGAAAGAGCTGTTTATGTCCAAGTTGTTAAAAATTGTAACATTTCATATCACTCTCTGTCTCTGTTTCTCAAACTCTTACAGTTCACAAACTTTCATTTTTGCAGTTATTCAGAACAAGTTTTCTCTTCAGTTATTAGATGCATCTGGAAAATGAGTTTATTGATTTAATATATCATACCAAGGACAACATCTTGAGGAAATGTCCCTATCCATGAACATCTGAAATTGATATAGGTCATCATACAATTAATGAAACTGCTTATCATTTTTGTAGACCAGTACTCACAGCATAATCTTCTTATTCAATTTCAAAAGTAGCCTTTGCCACCTCCCTTTATCCTAATGAAAGAAGAAGTTAATCTTCCACTTTTACTACCCTGCACTCAGCGTATGTGACCATTTCAGCAGTGCGACTCTGCACGGAAGCTCAGGCATACGTTCATGTTGAACTGATTTCACTGAGATATCACAGAGCAAGAAATCCTGCTTTTCACAACTACCAGCTTCTTGCGAGTGTCTGGGACAAAAGAGTCAGCTGTTGCTGGGATAACAGTGGTGAAAACTCTACTTGAGAGGCAGAAGTGGTTAAAAACCATCACAATGGTGAAAGATGTCCTGGGAGGTGAGAGTGCAGCAGGGCAGTCACAGCCCCAAACTGCTTGAGGTGGAGAAGGGCAAGCCCAGCAGAGAGGTGGGACTGAACATCCATGTGGCCACCACCACATCACAAAATGACAAAGTGTGGCTACCATCTTCTTCTCTCCGGGTCATTTCCAGGGGGAATCTCCCAATAAAGCAGGGGGGAAAGGGTTCATGAATGGGGTACACCTAAGGATTTGTGCAGATATTATGAACAGACTGAAAGAATTAAACCCGCAGAGAGGAAATTAATGATATATGATACGAAAATAATATGTAGTGGGGCCAATACTTCTGCTTACCCACATGAACATGAGGATGGTCCGGGAATCCGATGGTTAGCTGACATGAAAGGGAATAAAGGATTTTGTTTTTCTTGTATTGCATGTAAATGTCTTGTGGATCTGCTGCCACAAGACCTTTCCCTAAATGTCTTGGAGTTTAGGAGAAGAAAAAAGGGTTAAAAATCATATTAAATAACTATAAATATGATGCACTTCTGCATGTTTACATGACATGGTTAGAATTTCACAAAAGATGTAGGCCCAGGGCATACATTTATTTGATTGAAAAGTACATTTGCTCTAAATATGACTTTTTTTCCTATTTGTTGATTTTACTTGTTAGTATGCCTTTCCCTGAAGCACCTAGTGCTGGTCACCTTTGAGAAAGAGTAGCAGACCAGATGGATCATTTTTCAGATCTACTGTGACGGTTTCTGTGTTCCTTGTTCAAGTCTGGAATATACTTGCATTCCTCATTTTGTCATCACTGCAGGGTTAAAACCCAGCGCATTCTTCTTACAGAGAAATGCATATGATATAATTTCAAATGCCATATGTGTTTAAGTAGATTTCACACTTGAAGTGCAGTAGAATCACGTTCAGAGATGAACAGGGATTTTTTTATTTTTTTTAAAGGATTTCATTTCCAGAGAGGTCTGTTTTTAAGACCCTAATCCAGAGTAGCCTGGAAAGTAGTTTTGCATAGCTAATGCACTGCACGAGAATACATCTGCTAAGTCTGAATGCCTATATAAATCCTACAAAGTAAGACTCTGAAATTGCCTAGGTGACAGAATAAATCCATCCTGTAGAAAAAGATGTTAAAATTTAACCTCCAGCTGCTTAACCTTAGTTACTGCATCTTGGTTACTGTGTGCATTCCTGGGTTTATAAGGTTTTTTTTCTAGATAGGAAGACACCTTGAGTTTATTTTTATTGGCCATCAATTTTCTCACAGGATCAAAATATCGCAAGTTGATTAGGTATTAATGAGAGTTCATTAATATTAAGTTTCTGGCTCCAGAACCCTGAACATCTGTGATCTTGTAACTTAGTGAATTTTGAGCACCGATAAAATCTTTCTTTCCAATGAAGCTTATTAATAAATGACTGAGCAATGTAATTTATCACTGGCTGTATTATTATTTCTTAGAGCTAAGGTTGCATTATAAATTGACTCTTCAGAAAAAGGTAAACTGATTCGCTTACTTCAGGTCTTGCCCTGCCTTCTAACATATGGTTCTGCTTAAACGTGTCCATGTTTGCAACCTACAGTTGACATTTTTGGCACTCAGAAGAGTGTCTTGTAATTATGCTAAGTCTAGAAAGGAGGATTAGTTTTTATAGCAGAATTCATAAAATAAAAAAAAAATAATTAAAAAAAAGTTTTAGTCAAATTTATTGGCTGCAATGAGCCCTCCAGAATGCAGACGTCTGGTCTGGTGGAACTCAATAGATTGCTGTTCACTGCATGTGCCCGCGTGCACACACACACACGCACGCACAAACCACTACTTTGTGAAAGCACTTGTGAGCAATAAAACATTGAATATTTTCACACTTAAAATCAGCTTTGCCACCTGCAGCGACTATTATCAAACAAGCTTCATTTGATCTGTTTTGAAAGCATTTTTCTCCCTCTTTCCTCCCCCTGCCCCTTTCTTTCTCTCTTAAAATACACTGTATTGGTTATATTGGTTGCTTGGCAAAGACAGGTTTTTTGAACACTGTCCAGGTTTTTCCATAATTCTCACCTCTGTGCAGTTTTGTGGAGCAATTTGCAAGTGCTTCGTTATGGATTTAAAACCACAGGAGTTGAAAGAGGGCGAGCTGAGCTCTCCTGCAGCATGTTGCGTGTAGAAACCATCACTTATCAGTCGTGAAAGGCACATTCCTGATAGCTGAGTGTTGGTATGAAACTCTGACTTTTATCTCTGCACCAAAAGGGAAAGGTTTCATTTGGGTTAGCAAACACCAGGCACCTATTTCCTTTGCAACAGCCTGCCTCAAAGTGCACTTTAATTCCCGACGATTCCAGTGGAAGATCAAGCGCGCACACACATCTATCAAACAAATCTCCTCATCCTCCAGCGTCCTCACCCCTTTTTGAACTCTCTTAGGAAAGAAATAGCCAATAGTAACCTAGCTGCCGTGCCTTGTACATTTTGAATACAAACCTCTGCATTTTGTAGTGAAGGAGGGACAAGTTGTGTTCTGTGGAATTAGTGATTTTTTTTCTTCTTTCATCAGTTTGCACTTCCAAATGTCCCGATTAGACACAGTAGGGCAAGATCAGGATGATTACCTTGAGTTATCATAGTCAAGCATAAACTACCGTGTCTCCCTTTGAGAAATAATTAATCCACTATTTATAGACAGAGTTTAGAGGAAAAGTCTAATTCTTTCAAGGACTTAAAACCTCCTTTCACGGCTTCCCCATGTCAGAGTAGGCCTTTAGAGGAGGATGAATTCCAGTTGTTACAAGCAGCTGTCACTTAAGCTCATATTTTCTTATTTAACCTCAGAGAATTACCTGCAGCACCTGAGTTGCAGGGATCGCTTTGGGATCCCCCCCAAACCTGGCACTCCCAGCTGCCCTCTGCCTGTCAGCATCTGCCTCTTTCTTTTGATCATCTGCACAGGAAGCAAGGGCAACCAGGCTCCTAATTTAGATACCTCGCTTAAGTGTCTATAACGAGGTGGGATTAATCTAGGCCATGGTTTCTAGTTGCAAATGAATGTAAAAAGTTGAAAAAGCAGAAGAGAAACACATCAAGAAGGGGAACACAAGCAACAGGGACCACTCTGGTGTCTCAGACATGACAAGGGAATGCTTCTGTTCTCCTCTGCTTTTTAATTGTGCAATATCTGGCAATCATCCTGGACAGTGTTATAAAATGGGATGGGATTGTTTAGATTACACCTAGTCATCTAAAAGGTGGGTGTCGAGTCCAATTTAAGGGCTTAGGCTCCATCAGTAACCAAAGAAGAGAAACAGACACCTCCCCCAGGTGATTTTTCCCATTTGAAGGTAGGTGTTTCAGACAGGGCAGGCAAATAAACTCCTCAGAGATAACTCTGTCATCACTGGATAAGACAGTTATCTCATGCAAATACTTCAGACTACTCAGCTAAATTTTAGATTGCTGAAGTTAAGCAAGCTAATTCCTTTCCAAGTCTGTGGATCCTGTGTCTCTAGAGGCACGGGGAACTAAACATAGGTCTTCTCAGCCCTAAACTGTGTCCTGTCACTATGACTATTTTAAATATTAATTTTGCATTAGAAGCTAATAAGTATTGGCAGTACCTTTTAAACTCTTAACTGTATACTACATGTGTTGGGTTTTTTTTGTTGTTGTTTTTTTCTCCCCCTGTAAAACTGCTAAACATATGCTTAACCATCTGGCAAGAAACAATCAAAACCAAACAAACAAGGTGTTCGAAAGTTCAAACACACAATCAGTCATACTTCTTTACTGTGTTGTTGTTTTTTGGTTTTTTTTATACAGGCCTGAATAATGGAGTAGTAATGTAGAATGAAATAACAATGTAAAAATTAATTAACATGCCACACTAGGTAGTTTAATGCTCCCGTTCAAAATAAAGAAACTTGTAAGGGAGAGATTCTCTCCTCTTCCTGTCCTGTGCTGATTATATTCTGACTGAGCTGTATTTTTTCAAGCTATTGGTTTTAATAGTTGTATATTACCTATGTCTCCTAGTCCTTCCTTTCTCCTCAGTCTCCTGCTTTTCCACCACACCGTAGTATCTTTATTGTCAAGGCCATGTGCTACCAGTCGCCTCCTTGTCTTTCACCACTGCCATTGATCCAGCTTCCCTGGCGCTCTGTCCTGGGCCTGCCAATATCCCTCACTCACTTGTGAAGCTCTCAAACACACGCCTTGAAGTCTTTCCCCACACTGTTTCTTAGACACAAAAGAACCCTTCCATAGATGCCTAGGTAGACATGAACTTGTCCTTTGAGTCAGGGTTTTCTGTTCCAAGATTTTCTTAAGGAAAAACAAAGGGATTTTGATGGAATCTTGGTGGGTTTCCCAGGTACTGTGGCCATACAGACGGATAACCAGCAAAAATAAGGGTAATAAAAGCAACATTAGTTGGTGTCTTGTGTTTCTCTACATATTCCATCAGGAACAAAAAAGACATTAGAGCAGGCAATTTCATCACAGTTTTGTTGGCTCTGTTTCTCCTAGGCCAAGGTCCAGGCAAACTTTGAAGAGGTAGTATATTCCTATTCAAGTAGTTGCAATAAAAGCAAAATGCTGCTTTTGTTTTTCTTTTGAGGAGTGGGGACATGCAACAGGGGGGGGTGGGAGGGTTGAGGGTCAGAACTTTATGGTTATGCAAAAGGAAAGAATAAGGAAACCAGTACAGGGAGGTGTGCAGCGTGGGACAGATGTTCACTGCTGGTTCTCAAGAACGGAAGATTTGGTTTAAGGGGCAAGCTGTAAAAAAACGTAGGCTTTGAATGAAGAGCATTAAAACTGAAACAGACCTCTTAAAGCTATTAGAGTGCAATATAGTTTTAGGAAAGCTTTATTCCTGTTGCTGAGAATTAAATGTGCACCAATAACTTCACACTCTCCTCTGAACATGCCGAACCCAGATCATTTTCCTCCTAGAGCAGTTTAGGTCTGTAGCATTTGAGTCTCTGTATTTATTGATGTGAGCAAACTAGATCTAAATAAGGCCTTTATGGATGAGATCAATGCTCATGGATCTCATGGAGACTGAGAAATCAGAAAGGCAGAAGGAACAAAAGTAGTTTTGGTTTGGTTTGATTCGAAGATTTTGGCCTTAAAGTTGGTACCCTGCTTAAGCTTTATGGTTTGAATCACCATCTCCACCTGGGTGCCTGAAATTCCTTGTCCTTTACTGTTCCCTTGGCATGTGCTGCCTGCCCAGGAGCTGGCACTTCAGCTCTGTGTCCTCCATCGATGCTCTCCTTGCAGGGTCACTGCTAACCCTCCCCTTTCCCCTGCGTTTTCTGCCAGCAGGCTGGGGAAAACACAGCAATAGGGCAGTGTCTGACAATACAGCCATCAAAATGACGTGTTAAGTAAAAGATAAGTATTGATAGTCACAAAGTCTCCCTCCTCTGCCGTCAGCCAGGGTGCTACTGTCTTTCTGGACTAAGGAAGTTTCCATCACCCTGTCTGCATTGATGGAGTTGCAGCCTCAGCAGATCTCTGGTGGAGACCTTCAGAAGGGGTGTGAAATAGAATTTGTGCTGCTGTGATTTATCCTCCTGTTTGGCACGGGCTACTCATATCAGAGTGAACGTGTCTTATACAAGGGCTGCACATCTATCTGGGTATGAAATGTGCACTACAAGACAGGTTGGAGCTCACTCAATCTTCCACAAGCCGCGGCTCTGTCTCAGTTTGCCCGGAACGGGCTCTATGTGTTTGCAGACCAGGGTGTTGGTCAGACGCAGCCCAGCACAGCAGGCGAGGGCAGGCAACTGGTCAAGTTTTGCAGTCCAAGACACAAAGAAAGGTGTCGGAAATTCCCTCTAATAAGCTATTTTTATTCTCCACCACAACATTACAAAGAGATGTGGCTATGGTAAAGCTGGGTACCATGATTTCTACTGATCGTTTCCTGGTGCTTACCTAGAACTTTGCTCTTCTTTTCACCTATGAAAATTATGTAAAAAAGATATTCTTTACCTCTGAAGGTAATTTTCACATTAGAAAGTATTCTTTAAATTATTTTTTTTTAATTGAGATTGAAGATCAGCACTGATACACCTACACTTCTTCGCCTTCTTTAAACAAACAAAAACAAAGCACAGTAGTCCAAGCAGATGGCAAAACAGTAGCAATGCAAATTAGGGAAGTCTGGTCTTCCAACTAGCATGATATTAAATGAAGCATTATTTATTTTTTGGCTTTTCTGGTCCACTTAACATAATTTGGATGCAATCTAATATCATGGAAACTCTTTGAGACCCCAATAGAGTTCCTGTTTTTGCTAGACGCTGTATGATCCCTCTCCCAAAATGTTTATCTGAGAAGTAGACCCCGAATTCCTTGTGCACGCTAATGATTTTTTTTTCTCCTCACAACCTCCTTGCAAGAAAGGAGAGAGTTATTGCCCGATTTACCTGTGGGAAAATAAGATTAAATAATTGGCTCTGACTCAAGGGGAAGCCTGTGGCTGAGCTGTGACTAGCACCCAGATATCCTGAGTCACAGTCCAGTGCCTTAACCACAAGCCAGTCCTGTTGCTGACAGACTTTTCTTGGTAGCAAGCCCACATTTCTGGAATGTATTCCCTGCAGAAATGCAATTAAGTATGTACTTGGCTACTTTTAAAAGAGCTGCAAGCCACACCTCTCTGCCCAGGCCTTCCACTTGCTAAATCCCTGCTTCTTAGTTTACTAGTAAAGCTACAGGCGGCCGAGAGGCTGGTCTGGAGCTATTTTTACGGTGGTTATGTCTCGCTGTAGCCCTGAAGAGAAACTAATTTTGCAAACAAATAAATTCAGTTAATATAAATGCATTTTGAGAGCAAAGGATCCCACCACTGCTGTGAGCATTAACCTGCAGTGGGTGTTGGTGGGATGCTCTCTCTGACATCGAGGATGAAGAGCCCACCTAAACCCACCCCGGAGGTGTCAGTGGCTAATAGGCAGGTTAACTAACAAGGTATCCTTTTCTTTTCATAGGTGTCAAGGTAACTGTCATCATAACTTTTCTTAATTCTTAGAGGATTTCTTTTCAAGGAAAACCATTTTGATATTTGACGATAGGCTAATCCTCAGGAAATGGGAATATGCAGCAGACTGAATTCCTGTGCATCATAATCTGTTAGTTGTTTATAAGAGAATGGGGTAATATGCTAAATTAAATGTGTATGTGTCCCTATAAGAGCTAAAGCGTTAATTTTTACTTCTGTGCACAAGGAATTAGATACACTCCTGCAGTTGTTGTCCAGTCAAGCCTTCCTATCTGCACTGAAAATAATAGCATCTTGAAGAGAATATTTATTGTTACTAAGCCCCTTTAGACATGGAAGGTAATGTAATATCTTTTGAGTAACTGTTGTTCAAAATATCTGAGGCTAATCGTCACACTGATCAGAGAACATTAGGGTGCCAATCTAAGCAACATTTGGTTCTAATTAACCCTGTGTTTTATCTTTGCTCTACTTTAAAAAAAAATGCTCATGCACATTTCAAAAACTTAAATCTAGAGTCTGGACAGTTTGATTGTAAATTATCTTCACATAGATAAATAATTTTGGGGGTCTGCCAGATCCTTCAGTCACCCTTGCCCCAAGTACTTTTCTCAAGTGCCCAATTTTATAGTCACAAGTGAAGATAAAACATCATTAAAAAAAAGTTCACATGCTTATGGCATGCCTCCTGCATGCACTGTATGTGCTGCTGTGCTTGTAAGCAAACAGGCGCACACATGCCATTTACACGCAACACATCTGCCTTCTGCAAAGATGATCACATAGGAGAAAATATATTTAGCAAGTAATGAGTAGCCTTCCTTCACAGCTAGCAGAGCAACTTCCATCTGTGGTGAATTAGTGAATATTCTAGGAAAAGATCCTGCATGAGTTTTGTCAGAAGAAATTAGTTTGGTGTGTTGTAAAATCAAAACCAGAATGACATGTGACTGTTGCTGTGTGGCTGGGTCATTCCTAATGCTGCCTTGATTCCTATAAACATGAAACAGAACTTTGAAAAAAGAGACATCACAGCTCTGTGCAACTGTGCTCCTTTCACTGTCATAAACCAATATTAATCATAGTTAGCCCAAGACAGCCTAACCCAGGCCAAGGGATGCTGGAACGGCACAGTCGAACCTGGAAGTTGTGCTCCAGGGGCGAACGGGCTCCTTATTCATGTGACAGTGAAGTTCTGGACCCAGGGAATTCAGCAGTCAGGATATCATATAGTTTAGTGGTGCCAAAATATAATAAATTTTAGGGTTCTAAAGTTTTACATTAAACACTTAATTTTAAAATCTTCTATCAGACATCGCAGCCAATAATATTGGTAGATTTTTAACTTGTATACAAACCATGTAACACTACTTACCTTAGATTTCTGTAATTAAAATGCCATTTGCCAAAGTCTGTTTGTCCTGCAGTCCAGAAACAAAGAGATTTCAGATAACATAAAATATGAATATTGTTAGTGTTACTCATATCCACAGCTGATGTAATGTACAGTCATAGCACTTACTGAAGATTCCAGATTTAACTACTTTGAAAATATGTAATCTGCTTTCACCAGGGTGGAATGATCTGCCTGAGCTTACAGACAGCTCAGGAAGGGTTTCCTGAGACGTGCATCCTCTACTATCCCTTCAGGCCTGAAATAACAACATTCTAATTTTGTTGCTGACCATTTAAGGAAAATTCTCTAGGTCCTGTGTTTACTCCACAATCCTAATCATTTTCCTCTCTCTCTTTGTCTAAGACTCTGGAAAGTCCCTCACCAGAGCCCAGGAGTTTTGTTTTGGTCCCTACAAACCTGTAAGGGGCAGCTGAGAACTCCAATGAATGTGAAAGACTACAGAAAATACTTTGACTTCAATATTAAATTAAACAGTGCAGGAGAAACAGAGTTTATTATTAACATGGAGTGGATTGTTCATTTTCATCTTGAATTCAAATACCTTTCCATGAACAGAGCAGCTGCAAGCTCAGGTCCACAGAGAATATCAAATTCAAATACTTTAAATGGAAGAGATGCATTACATAGCATGAAGGGAGTGATTGTCACAAGGGAAGGTGTATGGCCTTATGGTTAAAACTGGACTTGTGAACTTTGAGGCCTGCCACAGAAATTTGGTGTGACCCTATCCGTGTCACTCCCTCTCCCTCTTCACCAGGTCATCATCCGTGACTTGAACACCTCCCTCACCCTTTTTACCATACCAGCTTTTTAGAAAAAGACGTAGGCCTACAAGTATTATTGTCCTTTGGTGGTTCTTTTTGTTTGTTTTGTTGTTGTTTTGGCTTTTTAATTTAAAAAAAAAAACTTAAAATATGAATATTCTAAATTAAAAATTAATTTTTACCTTTTTTTTTAAAATAAAGATTACCCCCTCACCCACCTTTTTTTTTTTTTTCTTTTTTATTTTGCATACAATTGCAGGATTAGCTGGATGGCTTCTCATTAACAACACTTTGTAGATCTACATGTTTTACCCAATAAAAATTTGTGATGGAAAGGAAGGGGAAGAAGGGGTGAAACTGTAGTTTAAATATTTTTTCTAACGGATTTGTGTAACAGTTCATCATGTTACAATCACAGGACTTAAAATCGTAGCATATTTGTGCTTGAGAAAAAGGCTGTGTGGATTAGGTTTGAAAATACAAAATACATTAGGAAATACTTTTAGAATCTAAAATTCTTGGTTTATGTATTACCTAAGCTTCTTGCAGGAGCTAAGGTGAAGGGAGCCGTGGTATCACTTTGAATATGACACAAGGATGAAGGAAAATGTTGAAATCCTTAGCAACAGGTTCAGCAAGCTCTCTGCAGCAGTGTCTCACAGTGCAGTCAGAAGCATAACTGAAGCAGGATCAATACCCCTTGGATAGCTTTCACTGCTCCATCTGGATGTGGACTACAGTGAAGCCAAAATTTGGGCTTCTGAGGCATATTCAGGATCCCAGGGGACCTTCAAATGCACATAGAAAAATCCTACTGCTACTGCAATATTAGTGACTGCAATAAATCTACTTCCAGTGTATTTATAAGTGATGAACTTACACCTTTGTCATGCAAATACACTGCATTCATTAGAAAAGTCACCTGAGTGGGATACTAGTCTCAGGTAAAGCATACCTCAGTGGTGGTGAGTTGCTCAATCCAGTCTGTTAAAGGACAGAAAGAAAGAGAGAGAGAGAAAAAAAAAAAGAGAGAAAGAGAANAGCATTTCTCAGCGGCCTATTTGGAGACTCACGTAAGCATGTGACTTTAGATGTGAGCTTGAGTTTCCAGCATGTGTTTAAAGTTAAGGGTTTCTCCCAGCTGAAGCTGATGTGAGTCAGGAAGATGAAACCTGGCCTTGAGTAAGGAAGTCAAGTTATGTTCCAGCATGATGTCAGGAGGGATAGAGTTAAAATCTGCATGTGAAAGAGGCCAGCAACCCAGCACAAGCTACACCCTAATGGTGTCAGGTCAGCATTTTGGATTTCAAGTTAAGATGTGGTTTCCCACACCCAGCACTGCCAAGCACCACTGTTTTTATGGGAAAAACCCAGCCAGACGTCTTTCCTAGACTATTATAGAACTTGAAAAATATGTTTGCTAAATATATATATATATGTGTGTGTGTATATATATATATATATATAAACCTCTAAATATACAACCAGAGCCCTAACTATATATATCATTTGCAAACTTGTATAGATGGATATATATCTCTCTACAAGAAGTGGTAAATAACCTTCTGGTGCCCTGAGTCAGCGTCTAATTTATCAGCAAGAAAATGTTCCTAAAGCAAGGAACCACCAGAAATGAACCTGAGGTTTCTGAAAGCATGTATTTCTAAACACTGTTATCAGGTGGTAGAAAGCATCTAGAAATTACCTCGTTCAGCATCTTACACTTAACCATGAGTTCGGAAGTTTCTGTCCATAGCGGTCCAAGGAACTGGCCCTTCTTAAAAAACAAGTAACCACTTACAGTTGTGCAATCAAACACAACAAACAACTTAAAACATAATAATAGTATTTAAGTCCAAATTCTACTGAGATTTGTGCTCCACGTAACCATAAAATTATGTGGTGGTTGAAGCAGGGGGATGCCACGTATTTCTTGCATGACCTTGAGCAGCCAGGTGTCCCTCTGCATGACTGAATAAAGGGGGGACAGCAGTCCTCTTGCATGTAATCTGTCTGGGTAGGGCCTATCTTCTCCTATTGTAGCAAGCAGTATAATGGGGCCTTCATGGTAAATGAGGGACTCTAAACCCTGTTGTAACATACTAAGACCCTCTGTTCTAAAAATGGATCTTCCCTCTCGCAGGAAGTCATCTGACACTTTGCAATTGCTTTCTGAATTCTGAGTGGGGATGAGAAGTCAAAGAGCACAGATTTCTCACTGAAGAAATATTCTTGAAGTTTCAGTTTGGAAATGTCAAATAGTGTATTTGCATCCCAAATAATTGGATATTCTGAAATAATATTCCAAATCTTTTTCTTGACAGTCTAAATAGATGTGCTGAAGCACAGAAAGGTCATTCAGAGTCAAGGCTTAAAAAAAAAAAAAAAAGGCAAAAATCTTCCTAAATTTTGTTATGAAATATTTGCAAGATTTTATTTTGACTCTCCTCATCAGAAAATATGAACTTTTTGCCCACACGTACATTTTTCTCCAGGGGAAAAAAACATGGGAATGTCCTAATAGGAAAAATGTTCACCAGTTTATTCACAGCAATTCTAATATAGCATATCTGTAATTCCATGAAGTATTAGATGAGATAAAGCAATACTGTTAAAGTATCATGAAAGTCTGGCAGTTTTAGAAAACTGAATAGTATTCTATAACTACATGAAAATGTTTCTCTTTGTACAACTTTATATAACCTTCTGAAGTGTGACTTATTTATAACCTGTAAGAATATTTTTATTCATTTTCTTCTCTATTATTGCCCATTGATACCCAAAGTGTTGAATGCCCATAATGGTCACCCTCTTGGCTCACACACAAGGACTCCTGGAAATCTTGTTACTAATAGAAAGCTTGCACATGGAACTAGGTCTTGGTGACTGAAGACAGAGTTCCATCTATCTCACCTAGCTTTATCTTCTAAAAGTGATATGTCTAGTCCAAATTACTCACCGGGGCTCCCTCTATAATTAAGGAGCAGATACAGGTACCTACAAAGGGGTATTTGTCCCACCCAAAGACATATGTCAAAGACAGCTGGGATAAACTATGCTCTAGTGACGCTGGTCTCCTTTGACCGCAAAGCATGAAATTAGATGTCTAATTTCCACATGGTTAAAATTAGGGGAGATAAAAGTCCTCTTTGGTCCCCAGTCTGTGTAAACACAAAATGTAAACCTTGAGGGAAGAAAAGTAAGAAGAGGCTATGCACTTTAGTGTTCCCTGTGGGACATTTTTGCTGTGATGAATCTGTACCAATAGTGTCTGCTTTTTCTGCACTGATTACATTGGGAAGAGGTGCAAGTCGTTTCTACTGGGAAGGGAAATAATGATTTTCTGTGCATCAAAGTGTGACTATACTATATGGCTTCTACCATTCAAAAACACCATCCTTGAATGTATTTCTCCAACTAAGATAGCAGCTGACAGCATTTTTGCTCCTTACCTAGTGGTTTGATGGATTCTTTGAAAATGACCCCATGGCAATTCACTGGCAGTTTTGCAAGATCCGCATATTCTGTCTCCATTCATTGTAAACAGCTGGAGTGAAACACTTCCAATAAACTTGGATTTTAATATAACAGTGCTAAAGGGTTGCAGAAAAAGTTACTTTCTTTTAATGTTGAACAACTGACGTTCTTCATACTTAGGAAAAAAATATATTCTTTATAACCACTAATTAAGGCTTTCCAAATTAACCTGGGAGTCAGACACACAATTCCCATTGCTTTTACTATTTTTTAAAAAAGACCATTTCAGGAAAGATCTCATATATTTTATTCTCTTACGCATTCCTCCTAATCTCCAGTGTGAGTAACCACTTAGGGAGTTCACTTCATCAGATTCCACTTCAATTTATATGGAGCTATTGGTAATTTCTTTCTGCTCATGCTCAGAATGAATCAAATTCTCCAGGCAGATCTTTAATGTGGCTTCTTCTCAACCCGTTTTCAGATTGATACAGAAAATCTCCCAAGGCCTTAGTCCTAACTCTATTTTGTGGTAACAAAAACTGCAAGTTAACAGTGCTTCTTCTCAAGAGGAGAAACAATTCTTTAATTAATTTTGGATATGTCACCTTTAAGTTTTTATTGAATGTACATTTGCTCCTGTAACAAGGGGAAGTAAAAAGCTTCTCTCTTTGTGTTTATTTCTATTTTTCTTTTTCATTTTTATAGTGCTGTTCAAAACACTATTATCTGAGTGCTTTCCATGTCTAACTTATTAAAAATAATGGAGTACCTAGAGGATTTCTGTGGTTTCTCTATTTTGGGGTGAAATCTGTATTTTGAATAAATGTTCAGAATTTTTATTTTCTTCAGTTTTCTTAACCTGTGGTAGGATTTGAATTTGGGTAAAAGAAACCACTTTGTGTTTTTTTTATTACATAACAAAATTAAAGAAAAATAGAGAAGAATGCTATGATTTTTAGATAAAATAAAGTTACAACGGTTTAAAATCAGAACATTATGATTACTCTTTATTTTTAACCAAATACCTCTCCTTTTTGGTACACCATTTCCTCAAGCCTTGACCACCAGTTGTCATATCCAAAACTTTTCAACCCTGGAAAATATTTTATCCAGGTTTTTAAATACCATTATAGTTGTTCCAACTACTTCAATTCAAATTTTCAATAATGTTTTATCTATTTGCTAGCGCAAGATGCACTGCAGGGAGTAGAAGGAAAAGACAGAAAGGAGGGAAGGGGTTTTACTTCTCCCCATCCCACCCCATCTCTGTGCCTCAGCATTGTCCTCAGGCTTCTCTGTCCTGTTCCTTCCAATATAACGCTCAAGCTATAAAATCTCACAGGGATTTCCTCCATCCATACTCTTCTGTTACCCTTAAAATATTCCACGCCTGATCTTTGATTAGGGCTTCTTCATCCTCTGCCGAAATAATTACTACTGCTAAAATGGGTCCTGCAGGGCTTCTTTGAAGTGGTTGCTACTTTGCAATAAATAGAGTGGAAAGGAGTTTAAGTCACTGGGTTCTTACCATCTTTCCTATGCGTCTGAGAAATCAGCGCAAAAGAGTTCAGATTTTCTTCAGCCACAGGACATTTGGGACAGGTTGAAGAATGAAGGCAGATTATTTTTACTGATGCAGTGAAGGAACACTGACAAATTTATGACAAAATAATGACAAAAAATGCGATTAATAAAATGGTGGATATATGAATGAAAGCTGATAAACTAAATAACAGAGAATAATACTAAAATAGTGACATATACAGCACTGAAAGTGATTATGGTTGGTAGCCAAAGGACAAATAAAAGTCAGGAAGCAGATTAATGCTCCAGTGTAAGGAACTATACTGGTTTACTGGCTGAGGACCTGGATCTCTGCATCCACAACAAATGATGACTCAGGAATCTGGTTTGCGTAAGGGGATGGCTATATGGAAGACAAGGAAAACAATTCATTTAAGTGACACACTATCTAACGAAAGAGCTAAACAAATGCCTACTTGTCAGTGGATAATTCCTGCAAACCTCCAAGGGCAGAATTTAGCCTCCTGGAATCCATTTCCTTCTGGAATTTGCACAACAGTGCATGGGGAGTCGGCTCACATGAGTGCCTGATGGTATCTTGGCGTCTCAGATCACTTGCATGCTAATATGGTGGTTGTTTAATAGACTTCAATCCTTACTTTGAGATTATTTGAGCGGATATAAGGATATATAGTTGACATTTTCCTGGGGAGCTGGCCAGTTTGCTACATTTAGATCACTGCAGTGCTCCCTCCTCTAGTTTATAAGTTGACTTCATGAAAAATATTATGTATGTAGTTTCTTCAGAAAACAAGCACAGCATCCATGACTTAATTTATCACAGCAGCCACTCTCAGGCTAGCTTGTTTCTACAGTACCCCCAGTGCCAGTTTGGCCAGATGCTGTGGCAGGAAAAGCGGAGGCAGTGAGGGATTAAACTGGAAGCAAAGCTTTTCTCCTTCAGAACTCTCAGAGAAACTTCTGCAGTGGTTTAGAGGTAAAACATAGCTTGCCCTTGATACTGGCTATTCTGACAGGACCTTGAAAAGCTTTTTTACAGCTGCAGTTAGTAAACAACTTGTTAAGTTTTTGGCTCAAGCCTATAGCCATGTACTTCCTAGGCTCCTGCATGAGCCACGAGCACAGGAAAGGTGAGATGGGAAAGGCTGCTGCCATCCTTGCCTCTACCCACCACAGCCAGCTTGGACACCATCCTCTTCCCTCTTGAAACAGATATTCCGCTGCCAGGAACAGGTATTATTAACATTTTGCAGGTATCTGCACCTCTGACTTTTCAGTATATTGGTGGTTTTGTTTGGAGTGTATTTGGTATAGTTGGTTTGGAGGTGGATATTTTTTTTTTTACTGTTGTTATTGCTAACCGAAAGGCAGTTGCAGGAAAGAAAAACAACTGGCAGCAACTCAGAGGTATCCCTTATAACCTATAGAAGCTTGTTGGAAAAGCATGTGCATGTTGGCACTGATGTCCAATACATATCGAAATGGAAGACTGGAAAAGCCAACTTTGATTCCATGCTGACGTGCTGCAGACTGTTGGGAGGCTGTTTCTGTAAACAAAAGGCGCGAGGAAGTAGTGATATCCACCTCCTTTCTCCATTCCCCTTAATTTTTTCCCAGGCGTCTGGCCATCGAAGTGCATCTCATGAAATTTAAGGTGTTTATATTCCTTTTTGGAGTACCAGAGTCTAATGACAGAGTAGCAATTAAATTGGCATGCATACGGCTTGCAACAGCAGCTGCCAATGCTTCCCAGCTTCTTCTAATGGAGAGGTAAATTTATTAAGTCAGTGGTAAAATTAAGAATCTCTCTATTGTTAGGGACTGAAAAGTAGCATGCTAAGATAAAACAAACTTATAAACTGGTTGCCAGAAGGCTGAGAACAGTCACCCAGAAGTCAAAAATTCACGACTGAGATTTTATTGCAAAACATTCTAATTTTTAGGAGACAAAAATAAAATAAAATTTCTATCAAGTTCACAAAAAACCCCACCTGAATTTGTTATCCTACTTTACAGTACTATACTTCTATGCCCCTTTATACTTATTTTGGCTACAGTGGTTGTCTAAACTATGATTATAAATCAAAATACTCTAGTTGTATCAGCAGACATCTTCACTAAGTTGTAAAAGGTGATTTGCTTGCTTAAGGCTTTTTTCCTTATGTTTTTTAAATTTTGGTATATGCTTCTCTGGAAAAAGTTAAAGCTTATAAGCCCTTCTTATTCTAAAATAAGAATTTCCACGTGGAGTTTATCAGTGTAATTAAATGGGCATCATTTCCACTTACATGGAAAAGTTGTCAAATATGCTTACTTTTCCGTGTAAACCAGTCTTTAAGATCCAGGACTTGTTGGAAACCTTTTTCAGAGGAAATGGCTCTATCTGAAATAAGAAATTCTGCAGATGTCTTTTACCCATAGCCACCAACCCAGCTACTTGTGCTTGCAAAAATTCCTTCTGTAGCTATAATGAGGATTAAATGAATTAATCTATGTGGGGTAAGATTCATCTTAATTATCTGTTATCATTTAAAAGTTAAGTGTCTAGCCTAGCTAGTTGTTTAAGTGCTGTCTGTAGTCAATGGAGAAAGATGGGAGCTATTCCAGATGGTGACTTTTCCTGCTGTTCTGGACACATGTTTTAGGATGGGCTGAAACATCCTTTGGATGTACATGTCTCCTCCTACAACAAACAGAACCTGTGTGCAGGGCTTGGGTATACACCTGAGACTAAAGTCACTACACATGAGTAGGAAAACTGCTACCTTAGATCTAAGTTTAGAAAGCTGGGCAGATGAATCCTCCTGACCACTACAAACTATATCTAAATATATAACACACACAAAAAAAATTGCAATAACTAATTACATAAGAATATGTCCATGAATAGAGATATCTCCAAGTTTGTTATTCTTTCCCAGAAAACAGACTGAAGCTACACTGCATAGGCACATTTTCCCATATTTTAGATATTTAGATCTTCAAAGCACCGGTTTCTTTTCAGATTCTATAGGATTAAACTCTTAAAGGACAAGGGCAGCCTATCTTTGACTTTTCCATCTTTGAGCTACAACAGAGGAAAAAAACACCACAGAAGACAGAAATTGTTCTTGGATACTTGCTTTAATCTCTCAGAAATCTCATGTTTGCTGCAATCTATGCCATTCAAGGTAGCATGGCAAAGACAGCATATAGGGAGATAATGACATAAACTTACTTGCAATGGTCAAACCTAAATCTGATTATAAACAGTTGCAGTTAAATAACAAAACACCTAACAAAACAAAACAAATAACAAAACAACAGTTGGTTAAATAACAAAATAGTAGATGAATACATGTATATATAGAGGAGAAGGGATTAACCTTCCTCACAGAAATACAATCACTGCTGTAAATTAGCTCAGGACAGGGATGCACAAATCTCTGAAAGCATTGGCTCAGTATTCAGCTATAGCCAAAAAAGCAAACAAAAATTTGGCCATTTAAAGGAAGAGAAAATGGAAAACATTGTTACGCTGCCTTATACACACTTTTGCCTTGGTCTTACACACTGTGTGTCTCCAGCCATTCTCTTTTAGAAAGGATATTGGAGCAGTTGGAAAAGCAACAAGGATTATCAAAGTTATTTCTATACGAGAAAAGGCTAGAAGCTGTAGGAAAAAGGTGACTGGGAAACATATAGCTAAATAAAATCCTGACATTATGAAGAATCTGACTGGAGAGCAATGGTACAAGAAACTAAGGGTCTTCCAGGTGGCAGGTTGAAAACAAAGGAAAGAAAAGCAAATGCACTGAGTTATGGAAGTCACTGTGGCATGGTGTTGCAGGGTTCAAAAGTACAAACAGAGGGGGAAAAGGCAAGAAAATGTCACAGAAGATAGATCTTGCATGGACCTCTTAAATGAAGGTCTAGATATAGTTTCTAGCTCAAAAATTCCTGGACATGTCGAATCTCAAAATCCAATTTACTAAGAATCAGTCTACAGCTCCTCTTTTTTTGAATACTGTTATACTTCTGTATAGAATACATTAGGCTGACTGGACCTTTCCTTGACCTATTAATGGCTCACACGTTCTTACAGGTTGTCTGACTACAAACCAGTCCTTCTGCAGGTCTTCAGACATAGCTGATTTATATGATTTCAGACCCATTGAAACAACTAGCTTAGGATCACATTGAAAAAGAATACACAGAATTTTGAATTTTTTTCTGACTATCAAAACCAAAGATTTACAAGCGAGATAAGATGACTTCAGAAAAGGTCTGTAGCAGTGGTGTTCTTTCCTTGGTGGCATTCCTAGCCATGCAAAGAGGACCCCAGAGAAGATCCAAGGCAAAGGAAGTATCTTTACAAATATGTTTTCCATAAAAAACATCAGCTCATCATATACCATCTCTTTCTTATACTGAAGAATTCATTAACCTCATTTTTTAGTTTTTTAGCTTAAATGTCATGCACCATACCACATTTGTAACTTTTAGATGCTTCATCTGGCACTCTTGGACAAGATCTGTAGACACCACATGGAGGAATATAACTTTCAGCATTTATATATTTTTATCTCCTGTCAGAAGCAATTATTCTGAGTCAATGCAGCACAAACACAAGTACACGCGCTCAGTGCCCTAAAAGCCGACACACTTTAAACTCAAGGCATGTCATCCTAAAGAGTACCTATAGTGCATTTCTACAACCTGTTGTATCATTAATTCTTGAGCAGGAGCTATTTCAATTCTACGTCTGATGCGGGAGCTATATCCAGAGTATCTTCTCATCTTTTAATGCAAATGACCTCATGCTACTTATTGCTATCAATTTTTGTCAGGGATAGTCCTAACACTAGGACCTGAGCCCTAGAGGAAGGTCAGTCCATCCTTAAGGTAGAAAATATATTTGAACTTCAATGTTAACAAAAAGAAATGAATTTTTATGGTAAGGTGAATTTTTATGGAAACAGTATGTGATCTGCTGGGCAAGCCTGCCTCCAAACATGCACCATAGATTTTTGTCAGGTTTACAATCAGTTTGGGTACTTTGGTATATTCAGTAAGAGTATTATACAAAACCAGTGCTCCTCTAATCGGTTCAAAAATCTTCAGGGCAAAGCTGCATTTTACGAGAGCTGCATCCTACCAGAGAAGTCAAAAAGAATTATATACTGGTACTTCACTTAAATGTTAAGAAATCTTTTAGGCTAACTATGTAAACACAGGACTCTCTCCATGTAGTTTTCATCTGTGTGGACCACTCAAATACAGACATCTCCCTTATAGAGTCGTATATGACAAACACGTTTTGGTTTTATGACATCAAGTTATGGACTTCTGAAAAAGTCCGACATTAGCACATTATATCTTTGCATGTAATACGGGAATTACACACACACATATATCAGTGCACAAGTGTGCATAAAAATGTCTATGTCTACCCATATACAGTGATCCCAGGAACACACATTACTTCTTAGAGATTTTAAAGAAAGACTGAAGATTTCTGTAATGAGTTTGCTTTTCAAGATTTATAAATTCTTCTAGCTCACAGTAAGCAGGGAACAACAATTAAGGATACAAATAAGGGTTCAGTTATGCAGCTTAGAAATAGTTGGATAAAAAATGAAAGATGAGATTTATACTAGGGAGTCTAGAATGAGACACGAAAAAAATCTTCCTTCAGCCTTAATTTTCAGAGGCAGATTTTCTGAGGGGGGAAAAGAGGCTCATGGTGAGAAAGTTTCCTCTCCCTCCACTAGTGGAGACAGATCTGATGCCATATGGTGTGGCCGTAGCAGAGAAAATGTAGAGATTCTCCACCCAGACTGAGTCCATGTCTGTGTGGTCTTCTCTATAGGTCACCCTCCCGAAGCCTTTGATGCTCAAAGTACCTGCAAATCGTTTTCTTGGTTCTTGTAAATACTTAAGAAGTGGAGCTGGACCTTTTACCACATGTGGTACATAAACAGCCCTCCCTCCTATATGGCTGAAGCTGTAGTTCAGGACAATCTCCGTACACTTGCACACAGTAATTTTGCTTCCATTAGCAGTCAGTTAATTCCACTTCCACTATGTATTTCCTCTAGATTAGTTATGCAAATAAGGATATAATCCTTCTGTATCACATATACATATGTGATAATAAATAATAAAGTTTCTATTTCTATGTAATGCAGTCAAAATCCCACAAGAACCCTTGTGAGCGTATCGATCTATATATCCACATCTTTATACCTATTTATGTCCACATACAACGGTGTACATGCATATATACATATTCTCTTATATTAATATATTGTATAGTAACAATGCCATAAAATATATTATTAATGTTATTGTAATTATTGATATATTGTAAACATTATTCTAATATTACCTATTATATATTCACATATGTGTGAGCTTATACAAATAAGTGTGTTTACGCTGAGTTCCAGATGTCTGGTGTGATTGCAGTGTATAAGTACAACATATAATTTTTCAAAATCTCATAATGTTGTCATCTCAAAATGAAATATCCTTCCTACCCTAAAAGAAAACTGGTTTATTATGGTCAAGGCTATTTATTATGAAGTACTTCAGCTCAAAACCTGCTTAATCAGGAAAAGGTTGAAAAGAAGGCAAACTTTAATTTTCAGTTCATCAAAATGGAGCAGAACATCTTTAAGTCAAACTTTTCCAGAAAGTCAATCCTCAATAAAACTTCTGCCTCGAAAATTAAATTAAATTCATTATCAATGTTGAAACTTATTGGTGGCTGAAATAAATGCAACCACAGTACCACATTTTCTGGAGATACAGACTAAAGGTACCATTGAAATGCAGCCAAGTCTGTGGTGGAACATGTCACCTGCTGTAACAGCACATTGTGTACTCTTACATGGGGACTTGTGTGCTTGTGTTTGTGGAGGATGTGCATGTATGTACATATGTATACACACACGCATATATGTACAATTTTATTTTGCTATTAATATTACATTCACATTCTCTATATGTATGCAGCATAATTAGAACAGAAAGCCCCAATTACACAGCAGTGAAAGCCTGCTTATTGATTGACAATAGGCCTTGGCTAAGTAGCAACAAAAGAAGTGCTTTGTTTGGCAACCTTTGTTTAAAAGGTCCTTTGAAAACTCTTTAAGAACACTATGAATAGAGATCGAACAAACCTTTAATCCTCTTCAGGTCACATATGTGCTAAAGTGAATAATAGTGTGAGGTCATTTTCACCTTTTGAGTTCTTTTAAGCCAGTAACCTAACTTGAAGTGAGATAAAGGTCTAAGAAAGCTTGAAAAAATTTAACTTGTGCATTTCTGGTTTATTTATTCTGCTGCAATAAGCCTAAAGTTGTGTTTCATGATGGAGAGAGGTATAAGTGCTCAATATTAATAATTCCATTCATAATTTACTTGGGCCCTGCAAATTATTTCCTTTTTATTCACTTGAAATGCATTTAGAACCTCAGAACATTTTTTTTTTCATTTAATGCTCCTGTTCTTTTGTGAGTATCAGTGTGAAAATCTCTCCTTCGTGCTACAGTCCCTTTTTCCTATTCAACACTAGACTGCACACGATAATTAAACCTTGGGGGCTTGGAGATTTTGGACTGAAGCTTAAAGAAATGCAGTAGTGAGGCCTCTTCTCCCTCGATCTTCCACCACTTGCTGTGGGGATTTTCTTTAGTTACACATGGCTTCACAGGTAAACAAGCTTGAAAAAAAAAAAAATCACAGGCAAGAATTGAATTAACACCTTAGCATTGCTTATAATGAACCAGTTTACTTAATTAGGTGGTTGAAAAAATTATGTTCTAAAATATGACAGGGCACAGACTGAAGTCTCTATTCAGGCAAATGCCCGTAGAGTTACACTGGGGCGTTTGCAATAGGAACAGTGTCCCAGCCAAGGCTAAAATGGCAATGTGAAAATGCCAAGTTTCCACACAGATTAAGGTGCTTTTAATTTTTTATCAAATGTAAAGAAAATTATATGTTTTTTCTTATATTTTTGTTTATAAACAAAGTTCTTCAAGTATCTCTGCAACTTGGAAAGTAAACTCATGAGCATTTTTCCTAAGAAATAGGTCTGTAAACATTGAGTGACCCGTTTCCCTCTGAACTAGGTGAAAAACCCCACAAACAAACTCAACGACCAAAGGACAGAGAGGCACTAGAGCTAACAATCCAGCCAAGGGCCAGGCAACCGTGAGGGCTTCCCAGTAGGCTCTAGCCAGACTGCCAGGGCAGGGGGGCAGCTGCCCGCACCCCAGGATGCTCCTAGCACAGCCACTGCTCACGTCCTGCTGAAAGGGCTGGAGAAAACTCGGATGGGGAAGGGGTTTAAGACTTTTTGGAGGAGCTAGAGATAGTGAAGAAACAAGGGAGGGTGCAGGGTGCAATAGGATTTGAAACTAGTCTCCTTGGGTTGCTCAAGGTTCAAGTCATTTCTAGATGAAACCGAGCATGCTTTCATTGAGCCTTGTCTTGTGAACGTCTTGTCTTCTTCCTGGGATCTTCCCTTAGCCTTCCTGCTGGCCCCATCTGCACCAAGGCATTTTGGACCAGAAAAACGAGGGCAACTTCCAAAGAAAAATCCTATCTGACACAAATACTCGCAAGTCTCTTTGCCTTTTCCTCTCTTGCACTGTGTAGGAAGATATACCATAAAATGAAGGGCTTTTTAAGCACGCACGAGGCTGTGTAGCTAACTACCGCTAACATCAATCACAAATTGTTTTCTTTCTCAACATTGAAATCAATACAACAGCAAAACACCAGCTGCTTCCAAAGACAAACGCATTGTTTGAATCAGAGCAAAATATTTACAAATAGGTTTCAATATTCAGGGGCTGAATTTTGCAGCATGTGTGCAAAATGTTTCTCTGCAGATCGCTCAGCTGCGCATTCACTTGATCACTTATGCCGAGCAATCTGGGAAGCAAGTAATTGGCATTTCTCTGAGCTACTGCTCTGATCAGCTATAATCATTTCTGGAGCTCCATAATAAAATCCTGCATATTTTTAGCTTCACAGTAAAAGTAGCTTTTTGCATATATTATTTCTTTTTTCTTCTTTTTCTGTTTCAATACCCGCTGCTTTGCAGGGGGACTGCATTCTTCTGCAGATGTTTATCTCTTAAGGTGTTTGTATATACCACTGCCTGCCATCTTCTCTGTAGAGGCAACCACCAGAATCATAAATTACTATCTCCAGTAAACGTAAAAGTTGTCTGCTGCCTTAACTGTGAACACTTAATTTTAAAAGCCCAGTTGCTTAGCTGGGCTCTTCTCTTAAGGAAATTAACTTTTTATCTCAAAGACAGCTAATTTAGCTCTCACCACCTTTACTTCCACTCCCAAGTACCTTCTTATCTTGGGTAATCAGGATGCAGGGATTCCCAGTCTATCCCTCTTTATAGCTCTCTTTCAGTAGTGTTACTGTTTGAACTTCATACCCCTGGATAAAAGGGCTAGCACACCAGCTCAGGAAGCAGTTTTAAGGATGAGGTAAATATGCAAGTTACTTAACAGCCCATATATGAACTCAATTACATCCTTCATCTCTTAAGATATGAATAAAAAGGTTTGGCTTTGATCTCGAATTAAGCAATCCCTGCTTATAAATCAATGTACCATGGGATTTTATTTGTAGCAATAATTAGTGGTTAACATTGCAATGAATACAAGGTTGGGAAGCTTTAAAAACCAGTGCCAGGTTGGGACATATTTCTCACATATATTATCTGAATTACACAGAGGAAGCCTGGATTTTTAGTCGGGGAAGTACTGTGGGGATATGAAAAAGCTATTCCATTAAACAGGATACATGAAAGTATTTAAAAAATAACAGCATACACCTGGGTCTTTTTTCATTACTTTATCCATTTATTTCAGTCTAAATTAAAAATTAAATTTAGAATAAAAGTTATAGTACATGTGTACTAAAATCTTAAGGCATATGTGTACATTTAAAAAGAAATACAAGTAGGCATCAGAAGTTATTTTTACTGTAAACACTCTTCGTATGTTCCCATGTAGAATGTAATGTCTGCATAACAACTTCTCAAATGTCCAAATTCCCTCCTATTCACATAGCGTGGAACAGATGTTGTCCTGCTTTTTATTACTTTAATTTATGAATCATACTTAGGCTGAATTATGAAATCAAAGTGATAGAAAATGTTACTTAAGCTTGGATTCTAATTCTGTATCTTTAAAACATTTTCCTACTTTTTTTGGACCAATCATTTGGGTTATTTTCCCCTTACTTACAAGGTCGGATTTCCCATTTGTAGATTAAAATGTAGCCGATCCAGAAAAGTTCACATGTATAAAGAGCCAACTTTGAGCAAGAACTGTGCATCCTTACAGAAACTTGAGATCCATAAACTCAACCAGGCTGGAGAGAGCTTTTTGTTTAAAAAAGCGAGCTAAACAAAATGCAATTAAGGCTAACAGGACAAAAAGCATCTCTCTTGAGATTCATAAATACACTCATGGGAGACTGGAAGTAAAGAGAAAAGACCAATATAATTCTAATTGTGTCGTGTCTAAGCTGACCATTTAAACAGACAGCTTTTCCCAAAGTAAATTAGTTGGTCCAGTTGATACTTTCCCCCACTCACACCCCATTTCTTAACCAAGTGGAGTAAATGGGAATGTTCTATGAATAAATCAAGCCTTTGGGTGCAGAACTTTTATTCTTCTTTGATGACAAATTGTGATCTGGGTTCTTAACTGTGTTATAAAATAGTTCAACCTCTAAATAAATCTCATAAAATCATGACAGTGCTTTATAGGAGACCTCTGCTTCTTGTTTTACTTGAGCAAGATTGGAGAAATTTGAAAGATACTAACACAGTATATGTAGGAAACTGTGGACATTATTACTGATGTCATGTCCTTTGCAGATCTGTCTTTGCATGTTTTCATGCTCTTCAATTTTTATGCGTGAAATCCTTTAGGAAGTTCATGTACTTTGCTATTTATTTCTTTGCCTAGTTGTCATCTAGATTATTTCACTTTAGCATATTACATCATATGTTATTTGATTCTTAAAAAGTGCTTTAATAATAACCCCATAATCTCATATCCATCTGAACTAAATCTATTCTGATTTTTAAATATGTTAGTGCCATCATGAACCATAATAATGGTTCTTAGCAATGAAATAATCACTGGGAGAGGAAATGACAGGAATAGAAATGTGTTTCCCTCAGGCTCCCTTGGGAAGACAGAAGGAATCGGCTACAAACCAGGACGTGCATGCTGGGTCCGAGCCGGGAGAGCAGTTCCAGCTGAGTAAAGCTGGCTGGGGGTCTCCACTGAAGTACTTTTTGGTCAGAAGAGGACAAACCAACAAAACCCAAACTTACTGTTTCCACCTTTCACCAGCTGAGGTTCTGGCTCAAGGATGGAGTCCCCCAAAATACTGCTTTTCTGGAATGGGGTGGTTTCTTTGTGAAAAGGTAATGTACAAGTTCTTGGCTTCATCCAGTATAGACTGGGAATAAACTGTTTTGTATAAAAATGTTTCTAACCTCACTCCACTCAGTAGAACATATGAATTAGGTAGAGTAAGACATTAAACCAGGGCACAAGAAACTCAGAATTACTCTCAGCTTTATCTCCAAGCTCTTACGCATATTTATGAGATTCGTTTATTTTATCACTCCATCCCTCTGCAGAATAGAGGTGATGCTTGCCTGCTTCATAGGCTGCTGTGGCAATAAGATTCTCTAATGTATTTGTGGTGCTCACATGAAATATTATGAACCAAGGATTGATCCTGGTAGATAAAGATTACAGAACTGACCACCCTTGATAGGAACAAAACAGAAATATTCCAGTTTGTTTCTCAGGATACATCTCTGGAGATTTGGGAGTTATCTACAGGTATAGAAGGCCATACGCCTTCTCGTATGTCAGTGGATCCCTACTCTCTTACATGGGCCATATGATACTTTCCAAATTGATCCATTCATATTCCTGACACTCCTCTCCATAGTGTATTTCAGTGAAGATGTTAGGCAAGAAGATGGATTTTTGCACAACTTTTTGTATTTTTGCCCCAGGTAGATGAATGAATTCATAACTGCAAATATTTGTGTCTTTGACCTATACATGCACAAATTATTATAATATGTAGAAATTAATTTATTATGCTTACTGGGAAGATAGCAAGTTCTTCCTAAACAGAAGAACCTGTTTGAAAGTCAGTGACACAACTGGAATATAATTCTTGTTTTAATTGAAATACTGACACACTTACAACTGTGTAACTATACTTGTTACTTTGGGTCACATGAGTACAGATCTGATATTGATTTAGCTTTAGATTTGTGAAAACTGCAGCAATTTTTTTGCACCTATCCACTGGATTTCTAAACTCATTTTCACCCCTGCAATAATGTATTATATCCTCAGGTTATATAGCACAAGAAGTGTCCAAGAACTGAATCATAAGTCTGCATCTTCAGGGTTCCCAAATTTATGTTTCCTTTTCCTTTCTCCTCACTTTCTCCATTTAAGCCTCCTGTTTCCTGATGGCTCAGCATTTCCATTACACATTTATTAGGAAAATAAGTATCACTAGGAGAAATTTAAAGGAGAGTGGAGATTCTTTTATTTCATCTGAATACAGTCAGTCACTCACTTACTTCCAGCCACAATATCTGCTTAAACTAACTATCATTTGCCTAATTTAATTTGCAATGGGCTGGTGAAGTGTGAGGGTTGGAATCCAGACCTGTGTTTCCCCACAGTTATCAGACCATTACAACACGCAGGCGGGGGGATTACAGAATATCCCAACTATTTTCCAAAAAAGTCAGGTCTTCTCTTCTATTGCTATTTTGGCTGCAGCTTCAAGCAAATGCACTACTTTTAATTTTAAACTGCTTTTACTTCAGAAACACACGTCACACATGGTGACCAACACCAATAAAGTCTGCAGGCGATGCAGCTTTGCGGAAACCTCATTGATGGAGGACACCAAGCAGCAATCCTGGCTGTTTGTGTAAAACATCGACCGCACGTTTAATTCTCATTCAGAACAAGCCCCCATACAAAGCTTAATTCTCAAAATACCATTAGCATTCAGTTTTTCCAATCGAGGAAAAGAATATTTCAAACCATGCTGCCATTTGGAATGTATTTCATATCTCAGATACAAAGTACCTTGTTCGAAATACAATTTCCCAATTACAACATTACTATTAATAATTTATTTTGCATACTTTTCATCCTCTGTGTTTAGGTTTTTTGGGGTTTGATATTTTTTAATATGAAAAAAAGGAATGGCGGCACTTTTGGGAAGAGCAGAGTAGAGACTTTAGGCATAGATGAATACTCAGCTTACAGCCGCACTTATTTCTTCTGTATATTATTTCCTCTGCCTACCACCATTTCCTCTCTGAGAACACAGCAAAATGTTCACCATTAGAGAAAAGGTTTTCATGGTCAGCACATCTCCATATGTGCTCGTGGGGCTACATCTTTTGTGGGTTATGTTAGCTTTATCTTATACGCACATTTGGCTTTGCTTCCCCAGCAAGTGTCTCTTAAATCCACATGCAGGTCAGTGTAATTGCAAAGCCTTTGCAATATGTCTGTATGTCTCTCCCTTTATATGTGTAGTCATCTGTATGTTCATGGACATACTGTCCACATCTTCCCTCAGAGAACATTATTCACGGCAGCACCTCGCAATGAACCGAGAGCTCTTCTGGTAAGCACAGCTGTACTCCCATTGGCAGTGAAAGGTTGCAAAACACGTACAGTGATTCAATTTTTATAAGAATAAGGTATCTTTTCAAGTTCTGAAAGGATCAAATGTTTCCTGTTGCAGACAAAATTGAAAAGAAAAATCAGTTCAAAATGTGTTTAAAACCCCTATTATCCACTGAGGAGTGTAATTCCTTCAAATTCAGTGGACATACACCCTCCTGTACATGTGACAATCTGTTCCCTCTTCTAGATACAGTATTTAATTCCACTAGTGCTGTGCATGTTAAGTAATAAACTTACACTACAAGTAATTCTCCTCTATGTAGCAGAGCTAATGACACAAATGATGGAAAAGGGGTAACAAAATTGCTGTGTCCTGGGACCGGGATTTTAATTAGTTGAGTATAAATATAAAGTTAAGGTGGCAATGTAACACGAGTGCCCTCTTTGTGTGTATGTAGTTTTGTGGTTAATGTTACAGGACTCATTCACTGTAAACTAAAAAGTTGCATGTGCCCCACAGTAATGCATAAAAATTATTTAAAATGGGAATCTGTTAAAAGAAGTGATTACCTTTCATCTTGTGTGCTTTCTCTTTTTTAGTTTTCCACAACTGACAGAGCTTATGTGAAGAGTTTATTTCAATATCCCATACAGACAGTATAATGGAAGGCTCACTCCTGTCATTTTTGCTTTGGAGAAAATAATTTTCATTGATTTCTTTATTTATAACAGCATAAATTGTATAACCTTTAAAAGCTGGCAAAAGACAGAACTGAAGATTTTAATCCGATATTCAGATACATTCAGATTTCACCCATTCTTTTTAAAGTGTTTTCTAGACTGACTTGAAAAATGGCAAGAGAGGGCATTTATAGTATGACAGCAGCCAGAGTCAAACTTAGGAGTGCCATGATGCTAGGCTTTGGATAAACTTCTACTAAAAGTGTTGTCCTCCTGCAAAAAAAAAAAAAAAAAAAAAAAAAAGTTTTAGGAGTTTAATTATATTTTAAAACAATGATGCAATGATCAGGTAAAAGTAATCTGCTAATGGCTTCAGATGGGCTGTTAGTACTATGTCTGAGCACAGTTTGGCTATCAGATTTGCTTAGATCTCTGTGATGTTTTACATAAACATTTCAGACACTTATCTTAGCTCATTTCATCTACAAATCAAGATAGGAACTTCAGTATAACCATTTGGCAATGGCTGGCAGATGTTTAGTCTGTGATGATATTATTTGAGCTGAGTTATTGTTGGTCTCAGGCTTCATCTTAGTCCTCAAGTACGCAGGTCTAACATCACTGAGAAATGAAATCAATCATCTTTGGCAAAGAGGCCACATACTCAGCAGAGGTTTGAACTTTTCTCAAGGGTTGGTTGTCACACAACTTAGGAAAATGGCAGGTCCATCTCCCCATGGTTGGGGAGACGCATGGGAATGCTATCCTCATGTACAATGTGTTAAGTAGTCTGTTTTCCAATTCAGTAGATACATATTGGGTTAGAAAACAGTTATAATCTGTCAAGATCAAAATTAACAATGACCCTGTAAGACAAAGCTGCTTTCCATGCTCCTTAACTCATGCAGATCTGGTGGGTTACAAATTTAGGTTCCACTTATTCTGTAAGGGGAAGCCATGACAAGCATGGGGGTGGAGTATTTTGCTAATCGAGCACAAGTGGATAACAATGGCAGTGAGGAAATTGTGGCACGGATTTCAGGTCAGGCTAGTAAAGCAAGCACAGACTTAATTGTCCGGGGTGTCCCAGTGAAGCAGTAATTGTGCTGACATGCCTTCTTTGCTGTGGCTCAGCCTGCTGGTGAAAGCCAGCCTAGGTCTGCCTCTCCCTGCTCTATGTAGATATTTGACTATGGTGAAGAAGCAAGAAGTTTATTGGATAATGTGCTGCTGTACAGAGTGGGATTTATCTGCACGGTGGAGATATCTACTTGTGACTTGCCTGTATCTAAACTAGCCACTCAAGGCACATCTAATCATCAACAGAAAGAAACAGCAATTCTGGAAGGTGATTCCCACCATCTCTGCAATGGGTGTCAGAAACAGGTGAGGTGAATCACCCTTGAATTTACTGATGACAAAGGCAACACAGCTGAATGGCACAAGTGGCTTTAGGTATTTAAAGTTGTGGTATAAATTTCACTGCTGGTGTGCCTCAAACCTCACTTTCCTTTCCATTTGCAGTTGGTTACTGGGCATAAACCTAATTTATATAGCATTTTGAGGTCTATGGTACATTTTCTCGTGTTCAGTTTGTCAAGAATAACATGGAGTTTTCTTCAGTTATGAAACAGCACTAGTCAACAGTTCAGTGATGGGGCAATTACACAAATAAACAAGCCTGCCTTCAGTCTCTAAAGCAATCTTCTGTTTAGAGATATGCTAACACCTCTGAATCAGTTTGTCCTGTTCTACTATTAATAAACTTATCAGTAATATATTCATTAAATGATTTAGTTAGTATGCAGGAGCTAAATTATGCAATGAGACATAGCAGGACTGTGTTATGGTGAGATGATGCACACCTCTGATGTGGTGTGAAACACCAAGAGGAACTAAATAACCTCAAAAGCCTGAAAAGTATGTTGAGCTGCAGCATTGCCTTGTGTGACCTCAGGCAGTGCGTTGAAACAAGAATAATTTGAAAAACCTTTAAAGGAAATATTTAAAATTTCAAAATCTATGTAAATAGGCTACTGAGTTATTTTGTGGCTAACTCATGAGCTGTAATATTAGATGTGTTCTGCTCAAAATGTTTTAGTCACTTTTGTGTATCTTCAACGAATGAATGAATGAAAGGGGAACGATGCATCACAAACTTCACTGATACTGGCTTGGAATATCAACTGTCCTTCCAGGTGAAAGATATTTTTCTGTAGCTTAATTGTCCTTAGGGAAACGCATAGCATGTCATTCATACATTAAATGAAAACCAAACAAATCCACAAATCTCAGAACGTCATGCAAACTCTCTTCTAGAGAACAGAAGAGAGGTTAGGAAAAAGCACATGCAAAAACTGTGTTCTAGGCAGGGAGCAATGCAGATGGGAACAGAATTGGATCAAGTTGAATCACATTGAATCAAATCAAATCTAAACAAAACAACCTCTGCATCTGAGTGAGAACAAAACCTTTGGAACTGCTTCTTATACTCCTAAAACAATATGCTGATTTTATATATAAGCATCAAAGTACCTATCCAAAAATGAATGATTTTTACAAAGTACCTTTGAATTATTATTTCTTCCATTTTACCCATAACGGACAGAGCCTGCAGAAACTCAGAATCCCAGAGAAAGCCTGACATAGTGCCAGAGACTCTGGCTCCTAGACCTGGGATGATAGGCTACAGGACCATTTAAACTCCCACCGTGCTGTTAGCAGAAAGCTTATTTCACTTTCTGCAATTTTTTTTTTCTAATTTAATAGCTGGAGATCATATGTTTAAACAAGTTCTTAATAGCTTCTGTTCTATGCATTTACTATAAACTTCCTCATTCAAGTAGTTGCACAAGTTAATGTCAGCTTTCCTACAAAATCTCCTACCTCTAGGGAGTAGGCATTATATCCTTAGTGGAAATGTGAGAATGACAAGCAACTCTGACAAGGAATCCTGGTCAGGAGAAAGAGAAATCTATTTTGACTTTTGTTGTGGCATTAACATTTTCATTTATTCTTCCATGATGTGCAGAATGCAGGCGGAGACCCCCAAAAAACCCACTGATGTTCAGCATCATGCTCAGAGAGGAAGGGGCAGCAAAAGGATGCCTTCCCGCTGAAGAAGAGGCTGACCCTTTGACCTTAGCTGTTCCCACTCACATACAGATATAGAAATGTAAGCTACTCAGCATGATGCCAGTTAATCTAAATTACCTAACATCCCAAAGGGCAGCTCCCTGCTGAGGAGCCTTTTCTTTTCTTTTTCTTTTGACCTTCTAATACAGAGTAACTTTTCACAAGGATAAGTCAGATGGTCAGCTTGGGAAGTATTCAGTTTCTGTGGCCTTTGGAGGTTTGTGCAAAAGGTCACCTCAGACCACATTCTGCTGAATAAGGGGTTGGAAAATTGTTAAATTATACCAGATGGCCAAATCCTCACTCCATGTAAAATGATGTAGCTGCACCAATGTAGCCGTTTCACTCCTCCAACTGGGTTAAGCAATAAAAAACAGAAGACAGATTTCCTTCTTCATGACTGCAATTTATTGAATTACTTTTCACCTAAGCAACTAAGGTCCTGTCAGCCCACAGAAGTTGTACCAGTTGCCTGGTGTGACAGCCCTGAATCCGGCCCTTTGTGTCACGGTGTGGAGCAGGACCTCTGGGGCCCCGGTGGATGCATCCCACTGGGCTGCACCACAGCGTCTTCCCTGCTCTGTGACCCCCACCATGGCAAACTGTTACCTGGCAGATTAAAGGGCCTCAAACCCCAAGAATACACTGCAAGAGCAGAAATTGTGGTCATCATTACAAGGCATATTAGATCGGAAACATTAACAGAGGTTGTGTGTTTAGGGACAACCTGATAGATCCGTTTGAATGGTATATAAATAATAAAAGCAGTACAAACTAAAGGGCTCATGATAAGTTATATTTGCCTGTGGGATCTTTGTCTAGGTATGTGTCCACAATATGAGAAATAATAATGCTTTCCTCATGTAATAAAAAGTAAATTGATCAATTAGCAAATCAAACATCCTATGTGCACTGAAGACCTCTGTTTAGCTTTCTACATCATCTCAGCTTTGGGCTTTCCACCTCTTTTCTTTATTTTTGCTGTTTACTGGCACTTCTGTTTATTCCTTGCTCCCACTGAACTTACATTCAAGACACTGAGCAGATTCAGCTTTGCCTGAAGAGCTGACCTCCATTTCTTGATTCTCAGCAACCTGTGAGTCTTCCTACTTGGCATTAATTCGCTGAGACGTAATGTCTTATTCTTTGTTAGTCATTTGTTTGACTCTGAACTCTCAGATGGTGTTGTTGGAAGGCTTTGCAAAGTGAGTCTTCCCTCCCAGTGACTTCCTTTGCTGCTGCTGGGTGCCTCGGTCAGCCCTGGCATAGCCTGAGCCCCAGGGAAGCTTGTCTGATGCCTCCTACAAGTTGATTTTCTCCTGCTGAGTTCTCTAAGGGAGCCAGTGTTCATTTCAGATGATGTGCAGAGAAGGACTTAAATTGTTTTTCTAAGGTTTCTCCTATTTAAAACCTTATTTTATTTGTTAAAGAAAAGGTCTCTATCTTTTCCAGTTAAATTACACAACAGTCCTATATTCTCTTAGTGGAGCCTCTAGAAGGTGTAAGTTAACATTTGGAGCTCCTACACGAACAAATCCCGGGGGCTCCAATCAGACAACAGTGCTATCTTTTTTGTTAAAGACCCGTGCAGTGATTTCCACTTACGGTGCTGGTGGGAACTGGTAGTAAGAATTGTGTATGTACAGTGTATAAAATATGTATATCATTTTCTACTAGAAAGGGATCTTTCTTCTAGCATTGTATTACGCCTGTGAAGAAATCTGTTAAAATCATATTCTGATTAGTCAGATGACCATCTTTTCTGCTGGCAATTATAGCCTAAATCATAGCTATCTACTCTGGGGCTTAGTAAAGAAAATATGCACTCAGTAGCAAGGTGAAAAAGGGGGAGCTGGTAAGGCGACCATGAGCTCTGGGCCTGTATACTCAGTTTAAAATTCTGTGCAAGGATGTGTCAGAAAATCCTTGTGTCCCTTGTACAGAATTTATAGGCCTTAGAAGCAAATAAAGCATGTGGGTTTTTCCTCCTCTGCTCATGATCTCCTATCAGCTGATATTTATCAGTCCAGTCGTGTCTATCCTCATCCCCCTCACCCCCCCACACTGTATCCCATATGGATGCTTTCAAAGGCTTCTTGCCTTGAAAGGACCAGGCACAGCTGACAATGAAAGGTTGTCCCTGGGGCATTCACAGGAGAAATTGAAGAGCCATGCCTCATAATGATACGTATTTTGTATGAATTATCAGTATACTCTGAATATATCCGCTGCTAAAGGTCTTCCCTATGATAAGGAACCTCCAGTCTCCTGACCATGGGAGATCTGCTCTGGCTCTGCCCATGGCTGTCCCCATTGAGATTGGACTGGCTGCATCTCCACCACATCACTTGACCCAGACCGCTTCTGGTTGCCATTTGGCACCCATCTGTTTCCTCAGTTCAAAGTGCTTGAAATAAGGTGAAGACTGTATTACAGCCCCCAGGGCAATAATCTATGTAACCACAGCCAGTCTCCTCTCAGAAGGAATGAGCTGGTTTAATCCTAAATATAGCTCAAGAGGAGCACAAATCAATACACGTAGAGCACGGATGGTCAGGGGACTGATACCTGCAGTGAAAAAATGCAAGGAAGGAAATTATTTGCCACTGGTATTCATACCTGTGCATTTCCTCTGCTTGAAGAACCTCCATTTGATCAGTGAGGTTCCCCCAAACCTGAGCCCCAGGTGGCCCGGCAGCTTGCAGTAAGAGTTACTTATTGAGGTTCAACTGGGGATGAGCAGAAGTAAAAACATTAAATTACTCCAGCATGAGCTAAAGAAGTACTAGCTGTGGTCAGGGATTACAGAAACTCACACATGCTACGGGTTTGCACAGAGGGAGCTCCCTGACACCCACTCACCAGTGGGTTACACCACCTTGCTACACCAATTTACAGCCTATATCACAGCCCTAAGTTGGCTCTGAAGTAAAGTTAAAGTTGAGTTCAAAGCAACCCAGCTGCTTCCAAGAGCTGCTGTGCGTGGGGCAGGACTAGCAGGGGAAATAGTGATTCCTCTTTGAAGTCCTGCTGCTAGATGGATGTTGATTATCTCATGTTACTGTAAGCATCAAGTAACTTAAAAGCGAGCTCTTAGTTTACTGAGCAGAGGACAACCGGCAATGGAAAAATATTTGTTGAGTATGCTAATGACTTCTATGTAAGGCTCACACGCCTAGAAAGCCAAAGAACTGCAAATAAAATTGATTTCTAGAAATTATTTTCCAAGAAAGCAGATACACTGGGTACCAATGAGACTATTGGCAAGAAAAATAACCCAATACCTAGGTGAATTAATTTGTCACTAAGTGGAATATAAACCATTTGAGGGTTGGGTTTCATAGACAAAATTTTTAATCTGATACATATATATGTTTTCATATATTTATACTTTTATACATTTATATATTTATGCTTTTATGCATTATATAGACAATAGGTTAAACTAATTTTATATTGTTATTTTACTGGGATATAACTGAAAATGTAATAAATTAATAGAAAGAAAACACTTAAGAAGCACAAGGCGTGAGCTTTTAACAGATTTCCTCATATTTTCTTCTTGATCATTGGAGTGCAGCAATACTATATCCAAGACAGGCTCTAGAGCAAATTGTTTGGGACCTAAGTTCTGCAGTTCAGCTATGGCCCTAGCAATCTGGGAAAACCTCATCGCTACATGAGCTATTTTGTGATATGTTTGACATCTGGGAAAGTACAGAGCAAATAAGAGCAATTGTGCAAGGAAGTCTGAAGTTGATCATATGACTGATAAGATTCTTATCTGCCTTCGCTTCCGAGACTGGATGGTACCACTTGCCCATAAATTAGCTTCACTTTATCAACATGTTTCACCCTAATATGGTTCAAAAATTTTACTGGAGGTTCAGCTCTCTTATCTCTGTCTCTGAGGCTTCTGAAACTGGCCAGAAGTACACACCGCAGTGTGGTAACATATGCAGTATAGACTCACGGAATAATTGAGGTTGGAAAAGACCTTTAAGATCATCAACTCCAACCATAAACCTAATACTGCCAAGCCCATCAATAAGCCATATCCCTAAGTGCTACATCTACACATCTTTGAAATACCTCCAGGGACACTGACTCAACCACTTCCGGGGACAGCCTGTTCCAATGCTTGATATATCTAAAGGTATATAATTTATTACATATTATTAGTGTACTTGCAACTACAATTACATTATACAAACAACTTTGGTCATAATAGGCATCAGCCTTCGTAAGGGAGAATTAAGTAGCCTGGAAATATGTTTAACTTGTTTTTGTGGTGTATGACATTCATTGTAAAGGTCTTTGCTCTCACAAACTTAATTTGCTGGCAAAGTGTGTCTATGCATCCTGATACGATATTGGTCATAAAAACTATCTTTCCCGCAGAATATTTGACAAGAAATAGCCTTTTTTTCCTGTCAGTCTTGCTAAAGTAGAAAACTGCTGGCATATGCACTGAGTTTATAGAAGCAATGACAAAAGTTTGACTGCTCTGGAAAGATCTAACTCTAATATCATCATGTAAACCAAAGTGAGTCTCTCTGTATGCCATTCTTTCACACTGTAAACCTAACTACTTTTTGTACTCCACCTTTAATATCTCACTAAGAAAATCCTCTGCTGTGGAAAGGTCCTGAAGAAATCAATAGATACCTGCAAATCAATAGTGTTCTTGAGCAGAAAGAGATTACTCCAAAATTTTATATAAATAGAAAATCATACTGAATATCTGAACTATCCTTAGAGGGTTTTTTCATTACCATTCTATAGCACTCTATAGATATATATGGCAATGGTATAACGTAGTTACCTAGTATTATGAAATAAGGGTGGTATAAAGTACCACCTCAGTATAAAGTAGATTTGATCAGTATAAAGTAGAATTGAACTGAATGAGAAAATAGAGTTTTCCATGAGGGACTGTCTGTAAGTAATTTGGGCTTGCAAGAAATCTGTCATCGGCAAAGACTAATTCTAAATTAGAAACACAATCTTAATCAAAAAGGTCAGCAAAAATTAAACCTTATTGTAGCAATACATTTATTTTTTGTTCTATATCATTTGTACAGTGGTCTAAGTGCTGGAAGTTTGGATATAAAATCATATGCATAAGCACCAGGAGGTTATTTTTCTCTTTAAAATAGGCTATTTTTATTGCAAAATAGTGTGCTTAATTGGATTATACTGGTAATTTACTTGACTGCAGAGGGATGCTTTTTCTCCCACTTTAAGTGCTCTGAGAATAATGATGGTATCTACTGAGTGAATTTAACTGTAGTGTTTTCCGTATCTTGAAATACAGAGTTTCTGAGGTGACCCATGATCTTTGTTAATTCTGATCTTTATCATGCTGGATAGAAGCTCTTCCCAGTATATTTGAACCTCCCAAGGCCACACACTTATTATCCATGGAAAATCTCTGGCTTTCATGTAGAAAAATTCCATCCCCGTGTGATATTTAGGCGGATAGCTGTTGGAGCTTTACAGCATTGTTTCTCTCTAATAAGCAAGCATTCATCACCCGAAGGTGCCATTTGTCTTCTGAAAATGATGTAGGAGCAAATATAGCCCAAAATGATGACTCATTCCACTGGAATGGCCTCTGAAGACGGCTATGAAGAAACACTTTTAATATTGCTATAGAATGGCTTAAATCTAATTGAACGAGTCTTCACTACCTTTCATTTAAGTTCCACCAAGTTTTTGTATAGATGCAAGTGGCTGAAATAACAGTATTTTACAAATCTAAAGTTTTGACTCAGATTTTTAGCTCAGGCAGAAAAAAAAATACTGTGCTTCTCTGGGATTTTAAACTCTCTGGCATGAGAAATGGATGTGTATGTGTAAATACGTGCATGCAAAAGAGAAAAACCAAGCTGCAAATCTCAGCTCAGGAATAGCCTGCAGAGGAATCATCGAGATATCCTGATTATTTATAATAACATTGCCCACAAGAAGGACCCTGAGTCTTGGGAAGGTTCTGTAAGAAAAGAGGTTTCATACCATTGGTAAAGAAATGGCCTCCAGTTGTTTTAAACTATACGTTTTTGAAGAAAACAGGACTGCTTACATTTTTCTTGAGAGATTAACCTAAGCATCTTCCTCCAACAAGAATAACCTGCAAGACCCTCAAGCTCCTGGCCAACTACTCATGTCACAGGTGGAAACAGCTTTGTGCAGGGTTTCCCTCTTCATTTTCATGCCCTGGATGCAGGTGTCTGTTGTGTGTGTTGAACACACATTGATCAGCTGGACGCTTGCGGTTGGACCATGGTTGTAACTGAATGTCAGTCTTGATACTTTTCACCATGTAATTGTTTGTCTAATAATATTACCTAAAATCTCATTTGAGTAATTTTGAAAAGCAAAGCACAGGATGCTTCAAATAGTACCACAGATATGGGTTTTCTTTAACTCTGAGTATGACAGTGATGATTTTTGTTCATCTTTATGAAGTTTGGTATTAATCTTTCTATGTCATTATGATGGTGATAGCCTGTAAATATGTGCCTTTAACAGCAATAGCAACAATTACTACTACTAGTGCTACCACTACTTCTACTATAATTTAAAAAAACAAACAAACAAACCAAGCTTTTTCAACATTTCCCCTTGTGCTGTATGTTTGAATGAAGGTTAAGACAGATGAGTGATAAATAAAATCTGCCATTTACACAGGGAAATAAGGAATTACAGAGGAATTTTGTATATATGTCATATATATATAAACATACGCACACAAGCGTATGCACACACAGATAACCTAACAAACATATAATCTCAGTATTTCTTCAAAAATCAAAAGCCATTGAAGATGAGTCTTTACTGACTTCAGGAGATTTAACAGCTGAATCTGTTAAACTCTGCTAGATGCCTACCTTCATTTCCAGGGAGGAATGCACAGCAACCACTGCCCATGGTTCCTGAGCACTGGCCATAGGATTGGCGACATCCCATAAGGTCAAGGTACCCAACAGTGAGGCCTGGTCTACCTGGAAAGATTAAAAATTACTTAATCCAGGCTGAACTCCCCTGATAGCCAGCTAAGACAGACAGGCATCCCTGGACATTCCCACCTGTCTGAGATACCTATTTAAGTGTAAGATGAATCACCCTTTTCTGATATTTATTTATTTCCATTTCATTCTCAGGTGAGCTGATAAAATACCTAATTTTTAGGAATCCAGTCTCTGAATAAGAACTGAGACCCAGTATAAGGCACCTGGGATCCCCAGGCACTGCTCCGAGGCAGCCCCATGTGGGGTCCCAGACCTGGCCTTTCCAGGGGCTGCCAGCAGCAGATCTGCCTGGCAAAAAGACTGTTTCTGTATTTTTTACAGTCGGCAATCATTAGAAAAAAACACGACAACAGACCCATAAGTATGTGCTGAAAATGAGGAATTCCACTCTTCCCTTGGCTAGCACTTGAAATCATTATGGCTGGACTCTAAATGTGGTGTTATAAAAAGAAAATACCCTTTTGTCACTGTCCTCTGCCAGAGTGACTCCTGTCATTCAGTTGGAAAGTGAAATGCAATTTATAGAAAATCTTGTGACACAGAAGAGATGCAACACTCATCAGAAGATGAACCTAAAGGGTTGACTTCATTTCAATGCATTTATTAAAGGAACTTATGTTTCCAAACACATTTTTAATGGAATTTCCATTTTTGTGAAAACACTGAAAAAAATAATGAAAATTTCAAATAGAAGCAATTCCCGTAAGAGGGAATTTTCAGTTTTCAGCAGCTCTCATTTCTACAGTGTATCTATCTTATGAAGATCTGGACTAATCTAGGCATTTTCCCAAAGCTTGGAAGATTCATAAGATTTACAGCAGTATTTTTTGTAAGAAAATTTTTTTGTCAGAATCCATACTTTGAAATAACGTACCATCCAACTGTCCAGCTTCCAGTAGTAACTCAGTCTTAGACCAAAAGATTTTATTTGGATGGCGATTCCGTAGCTCCATAATACATGATGACATCTCAAAAATGTGGTTAGAAAGGGTGCTCTGGAAGGTACACTCTGGGTTACAAATGCTATCCTCATTTAATTGTATAACCTTTTCAATTGTCCTTAAAAACCTGTGGAAAGATGAGTTTGTTTTAAGGACAGTCTTATTTTCCTTTTATAAAGCGAGGTCTAGAGTCCAGTCCTAATGATTTTGGATGCCAGCTTGGTATAAAGCTTACAGATTCTCACAGGTTATTCAGCATTCCAGGAAACTGATCCAGGCCCAGATTGGAAACACATTATGTAACTGTATCTGGCAAGAGAAGAAATTAGATTTATTGATTAGGGCTTTTATCAAATAATACCTCACACGGAAGTGTGAAGCTGTCTATGGGGCATGCCTGATTGCATTCATGGACCATTACAAAGGAATAAACTGGCTTAAGCACATTAAAGCATTTACAGGATATACTGAGCAGTGTTAAAATAAAGGATGTCATAAATTGTGTGCTGCAGCACTTTTCAAACAGCCAGTCACCTCTGCTGTGAACCTTACTGTATTTTAATTGTCCGAACTGTGCAGTTATCACAGTCTCCCTCTTTAAGAGCAAACTCAAGTTTAGCCTGAGGTCATTGAAATGCTTGATAATTTTTTAACACGCTTACCATTGCCTCAGCTTAGATAACCTACAGTCTGCCTGACCAGAAAACGCGAAGAGCCCCTGCACGTTTGTCTAATAAGAGGTTTTCAAGCAGCCATTCCATGCCTAAACGTGCTTTTCCATTAGCACATAAAGCAGGAACAAACCCTGGTTAATTACTGTTCAGCTACTGTTTTATGAAACCCATTTTACTGTATTTTTTTGAATAAGTCATTCAGAAGCATCCACCTCCTCCTCCTTGCATCTTATGCCATTCAGTCAGGTAGCAGCCCATGCTCCTGGATTGCACGTATTCCTATTCCCAGCTACAAGTGGAAATGTGGAAATTTTTATTTTCTTAGGCAATTTTATTCCTGTAGTGCATTCAGGCATTTGAGTATGAAAGATCTCAGCAATACTCCAAAAATGTTAACATGTTAAAATAGGTGTAAAAAAAGGCTGTTTATACAAACACCTACAAGCAGGAGAACAACAATTGTTCCTCTTCAGTAACAAAGGTCAGCTGGCAACGAGTCCACCTCTGCTGCAACTCAAGGGTGAGTCCAGTGCCCATGAGCAACTCTAACTGTGCTTCAGCCAGTTATGGCTTTGACAATAATAAATCTGTTGTATCAGAGATGCCTGGTTCTTGGAGGGATTCACCAGTGCCGTAGACACCACGGAGAGGGAAAAATGAGCTTGAGTATGCCTGGCCACGTTGCAGTCCCACCTCCCCTGCACGCACAGCTTGGCTTCAAGCAGTCTAATGGTTTGCAATGCATGAGTTTGCACGAGCTGTGATTTTATGGAATATATTCTGCTCTCACTTGCCTTGGAGTATGTATGCCACAATTCATTTGATACCGTTGTGTTGTGTTACAATTTGTAAGCTCTCCTTGGGTGTGTTGTCCAGCTGTGCCAAGAAAGAGGAGAACTTTCTGGACTTATAATGCTTTTCTCTCGGTGAGGTTTTGGGTTAAATTTTGTAGCTGGCATTTCAAAAGTACTCACTTATACTTCCTCAAGGTTTCAGCGTGCATGTCGTAAGATTTACACTGTTTACCACTACTTACAGGCAACTGGATTGTTTCTACTGATAGCAGAAAATAGAAAGAAATATATTTATATATCACCACATAATGATTGTACTTATAGACAAAAACAACAAATTATTATCATTAATAATAACAATAATACTTTTCTTCAAGAAGGCAGATATGACATCTGTATTTTAAAACCCAGAGTACTGCATAAGGAAGTGGAGTAGTTTGTTCTTTATTCAGTGGATGACAGCTTAGAAAACACCACAGCTGTTAAAAAGGAGTAATAATCTATTCAGTTACTGAAAAATAAATACAACACAAAAGAAATGCAGATCAATATTTGCATCCAATTAAAACTATCAGCTGAAATTATACAGATGCATTAGTGTAAATCTGAAATAATTCTGTGTATACTTTAGTAGAGGTAGAATGCAGAATTGTAGTAGTTTCCATGAAAGCTTCTAGTCTACTACTGGTCTTTACGTTTATAAGAAAAAAATAAAATAAAATATGATTGTATGCTCTTGACTGAGTACCAAAACTAAGATTGTTGCAATGAGTTATGGGATTTCATTTTGGAGCCAAGAGATTAAACACGGTTACTTATCAGTCACCCAGCAGCTTATTTAGTTTGTCACTCATCTGCACTGAACTCAGTAGTCCAAAATCAATATACTGCAGCTGCAGAATAAATACAATATATGCCCTTGGAAGAGGAAGGCATGTGGTATGTAAAATGATGGGTATGATGATCAAAGTAAAAATGAACAATAGATTTTTATTTTCTTCTTTCCCAAAGGAATTCTAATGAAGAGGAGTTAGCACCGTAAAATGGAAAGTGTTTTCTCCTGTACATGTCCATTCTTCATTTCTCTTACTACTGCTGTAAATATAAAAAATAGATGATGGAAATGCTTGGTTTTCTAAGAAAGCTGTTCTTAGTTCTGTCCCAATAGGGATGTTGTGTGAGTGCATATACTTCTGCACATATTTTATTACTGCCATATACACACATATGTACAGACAGGCATATACCCACAGAGACACATGCTATATGTACATTGAGAAGGAAAGAAAAAAATTTATAGGTATAAATTATAGGTATAAATAATACCAAAAAATAATATGGGTATAAATAAAAACACCAATTCTTCATAGTGGGCTTTTGTTAGATGAAATAAATGTTTAAGTAAGTCAAAGTATGCAAAGAAGTACTCATATCCAAAATGCCTCATGAAGATTATCTAATTAATCCCTACAACTTCTCCAGGTCCCTTTGTAATATTTCTCTATTAAGATGCTATTTACTCTCACTTCTAGCTAATTAATGCGGATGCAAAATAAGAACAGACCAGTCCCTCTGGTCACAGCACATCTACCTGCTACAGCTCATTTTTCTGCCATCTATCATCATTCTTTATTTATAGATCTGAGGTGGTTTTAAATCCACTCAAATGACTTTGGGTCATTTTATGAAAGGCGTTTAGATAACTAAAGATGCAGATAGGTGAGACTTCAAAAAGACCTTTGTCTGAGGTCAAAACCTGCTTTATAAATACATAAAAATGCAACATATGAAGAGAGCCCCTGTTCCAAAGAATTCTGTCTCATCTGACAACATCTTATCACCTACTGTTTTTTACAATTTAACATATTTTTTTCTTTTGATTGTTCCTGTCACATATTTGCAAAACCGTCTCTTCTTTCTCTCACCTCCCTTTGCCAATGTAAGTTCATCCGGGTCGCTGCCTGCCCTTCTGCTCTCTGTGCTAGCCTTTAACGTTCGAACGCTCCCAAGTGACTGTCCTGCCATGATGCCCCATCAGTTTGATTTTTGCAAAGTTTCATGGCAATGCTCTGTCCTGTATAATTAACTACATGTAAACCTTTTCTTTTTCCCCTCTGTAAAGATGTGCAATAAGGAATCATTGCAATAATTTAGTAGCACATACTACTAAAAAAAAAAAAAAAAGGAATGCTTTATAGTCAGCATAAAAAAGTGTTGGTCAAGGGGAGAATAATTGAAAATGGCCAATGAAAAAGCTGTATAAAAACTGAGCCTGGATCCGCACTGACTTTCACAGCTGACCTGGTCATGCAAACCCATCTTCTGCTCCTACGTGAGAGCCTACAATACGAGTGAAAGTCAGCTGTATCACACAACTTATTTCTGTGCTGCAACTCCGAAGCACAACATGCTAGGAAACTGCCTATGGAGCTGCCTTTTATTCCGCTGATGGAAAAAAGTTCCACCTTAATTCTCACACAGAAACAAAAAAATAAAATACTGAAAGAAAACTAGATCTTTTCCAAGGGACAGGTAAACATGTGACTCAAACTTAAAAGCAAGAAATAACAAAAGCATACTAAAGTTCTTCATGCTAGATTGCTGTGGGAAGACAGGTCTTTGCAGGAGGAGGTTAAAACCCCAAATCATGTTAAAAAAGGTCCTGGAGCTCCATCCTTCTCCCACCATCACTTCTCCCTGCTTGCCCCTGCTCCCCAGCCATAGCTCATTTCCACTGGAGTGATTTCTCTGCAGCTCACACCACAGAGACGTCTCCTTCAAAGAGGTTGCAGAGAGGCCATCACACAAAAATGACTGTAGTTTCAGGCTTCATTAACCTTTTGTGGATTTACTGCTGATGGCCTGGTTGGCACTCTGCTTACCAAACCACTTCATTTATGGGATGTGATACTAGCTAACACAATGAAATATGTCACCAGGCCCACCTCTTTCAGAAAAGTTCACCCTAGGATAGAAGAATGAATAAAAGGTAGAACAGATGCAAGTGATTCAGACAATATTATGAAAATATTTTATGGGGATTTTGATGACTGAAAACTGTTTTTTGATGGCTTCATGGGACCCTTCTGTTTTTTTCTTCCTACACTTGAAAGATGGTAGTGTTCAAACCAACAGTCGTGACCTTAGGCGGACTATAAGAAAAACATGTAAAGAAAAGCCGGTGTTCCAGGAACAAATATAATGAAAGTAGCCTCACAGCTTCTCCACGACTCACCATCAGTTAGAGGAACTGGACTGTCTGGCCACATAGAACTCTCTTGTGCTTGTGGCTTGCCACAACCTCAGCCTCACTTCATTGCTCAGGTCCATTCCTTCCCTCCAGTCTGCTGGAAGAGTTTTTGCAAGCTGTCAGCAGGAAAAAAAAAAAAACCAAAAAAAAACCAACAAAAAAAACTTCAGCTGCTTCCTAATGTTTAATTAACAAGGGACTGAGAATCAGGCCTCAGCAGTTCTAGTTTGAGTGGGTGACCTGCCCAGTCACAGATGGTGGTCGCTGGAACACAGAGATGCTCCGTCTGGATGTATCTCATAATAACACAGCTTCAGCCAGCGATCGGAAGCGCAGCCAAACACATGCTTGTGTCAAAAATAGAAATTTGTCTGAGTAGTGCGTTGGCACTGCTTTGACAGGTATATGATTTATAAACTATTCCTCGAGGGGAAAAGGAAGGCAAATTGGTTAAACAAAAGTGTCGGTACTTTCATCACCCTCTTCCTTGGGCAGCGTTCTCTGACCCATGGCTGCGCTCCAGCACTCTCCAATACTGAAGCACTGCTGAGAAGCTTCTGCCTCCGAACAAATTTGGGGACTGCGTTCCTGTAAGTTAAATTATAACTATAACTTTGGAAAGGAGTGAAACCTCCTGGGCTGATAAAATGATGTGCAGTAATTAGAAGGGGAAGACACAGCTACGTTTTGGCCTGAGCTGCCCAGACTTGGTGTGCTTGCCTGCCGTTAGCAGGGGCTGCGTGTCTCATCAGTGTCAGTGGGCACCAGCAGCCCTGAGTATCTTCTCAAGTAGAAGGAGGAAGAGGAGGAGAAGATATGCCCCTCTTAGGGCTACAAAGCTGGTGAGGGGTCTGGAGAACAAGTCTTATGAGGAACAACTAATGGAATTGGCGTTGTTTAGCCTGGAGAAGAGGAGGCTGAGGGGAGATCTCATCACCCTCTACAACTACCTGAAAGGAGGGTGTAGAGAGATGGGGGCTGACCTCTTCTCCCTGGTGACAAGGGATAGGACAAGAGGAAACGGGTTCCAGTTATGTCAGGGCAGGGTTAGATTGGATATCAGGAAATATTTTTTCACTGAAAGGGTTATTAAACATTGGAACAGGCTGCCCAGGGAGGTGGTGGATTCCCCATCCCTGGAGGTGTTTAAGAAAAGGGTAGATGAGGTGCTTAGGGACATGGTTTAGAAGTGGTTTTTGTCAGGGTTGGTTAATGGTTGGACTTGATGATCTTAAAGGTCCATTCCAACCTCAGCAATTCTATGATTCTTCCCACATGCCTCCCCTTGTCTGCCTGCCACCACCTGGGATCTTCTCTTCACCATTCAGGACCGTGCTTGTGCAGAGAGGTCAGGAATTGCCCTCCTATTTGCTGAAGGTTGAGTTGGCTTATTTTTCACTTGAGGGCCTTCACTGGATGGACATGTAGCAGCTGGGCTAAAATGACCAGAAAGACTTCCTTCAAACTCAGTGAAAGAGAGCTGGGAGCTGGAAGACCTCGTACACCTCTACAAAGAGCAGTCGGACTTTTCAGAGCAGCCCTGAGACTTGGCAGCCAGGCAGCACACCACGGTCTCTGGCTACATTCCCGTTTGGCCTTAAGACTCTCGGTTTTGGATCCTGCCTGCAGAGTGTCTCTGGCATGGTGTTTCAACTTATTTTATTCCATTTTATTTTTTTGCCTCTTTCACATCTCTTTGGTGCCTTCCCAGCAGCAGAAAGCAATGCCTTAGCAGCAAGAGAAGTGATGGAGCTGGCTGTCTGCTGACCATCCTGGGGCTCCCCTGGGCAGGCAGGAACCAAGCTGGGGCAACAGCAAAGCAAAGCCCTGCATGGTCTTGTGAAAGCTTAACCCTGTGCTAAGAGTGTGCAAATGGGGCCTCCCTGGAGAAGTGGAATTAACCCCAGTCAGCCTGTCTTTCACCTCTTTCTGCAGCCAATTGGAACTTAAAAAAAAAAATGTCCGCAGTGGTGCTTTGGGACACTGTTTCTCAAGGCAAAATGAATTCCTTGGAGATAAGCAACATTATGTTTCATTTCACCAGCAAACACATCTAAACAGCAGCACATTGTAAAACATTGACTTCTATTGTCAAGGTTGCCTACAGTAATTCCAATTGCCATCAAAGAGCTTTTGACATTTTATCTCAGTCAATAGAGATAAACATTTTGTGCGATTAACTCAATTAAAATGTTGTGCATTACAATAACAATTAACAGCTCCAGTCTCTGCAAAATCCTGTTTACGAAAGCAATTTGCGCTAATCTGTGACTATTCTGAGTCTTGAAGCTTGTCACCTTGTGCTGCACTGCCCTCTTTGGCCTCTTTTACAGCGAAAAGCTAGGTTGTTTTAGAAAAACATAATCAACTTGGCATACCCTCTGTTTCAAACATGCAGCTGGAAACATCCATAGAAGACTAAGGGATATAGTGTGTAATTTTCCAAAGCACAGAAGAGATTTAGAAGTCTCTCATCAAGACTCAGACTCCTAGATAACTTAGCTACGTTGGCAAATCACATCCTTACTCAAAGAACTCCATTTAACCTTAGCAGCAATCCTGCCTATTGGTCCACCAGCTGCTTGAAAAGCCTTCAGTGATGGAAACGCTCCGTCATGTGTCTATCACCCTTGACTTCAGGATTATTCACGACAAGTAACATGATATAAAGCAAGACTAACTTAATCTATCCTGAGCTTGGATGGTTTTCACGGAGGAGAAGAATACTTAATGTGTTCTGGTCCAGCCAGATTTTTATAAATTACATAAACTAAATACAAGGACTTTCACTTAAGGGCAAAATCTTTCATAATCTATAACTTCATTGGCTATGATGTGAGCCTTGATTAAGAAAGAGCTGTGATTTAAGGAAGTCTCTCAGGCTACATTTAAATTTAATGGAGTAGCTGGCCATATTCATAAAACCCAACCAGTCACTGTCAAGCATTGGCCCTTGATTCCGCCGCCTGCTCTGAAGGGATAGACCCTGCTCGACTTCGGTGGTCCCAGTGTACCAACAGGGCCTACCAGTTTAAAAGTGTTTTAAGCTTTAATCTATATGATTTTGATTGAAAGTCCTGTGTGTGCTTCGTGAACACAATCTGCCACATGCAGGATGTAATTTTATTTGCAAAAAACTCCCAAGTCAAAACTTGGAAAAATCAAAAGGCGATAAGCCTGGTGGGAAGAGGAGTGAGTTGCCAAGAGTACATCAGATGAAATTAATATAAAAGAAGCTTAAGTCTTCCATGCAGTTTAAATACACATTTTTAAACTATGAGCTAGTTAACACATTTTTGTATATATGTATATAATCAACAGCAGGAAATTGCTAATTACAGATGAATAGGAAGTAACTGATTGTGACAGAAAGTTAAAAAACAAGTGACTTAAATATTGTCCCTTTGCTTTTATTTTCCCTATTTAGTAGCATATTCAAACATGCTCAGCTCCAAAAGGTCTGAAGTATAATTCAGACATATTTAATTCAGTTGGGTTCATATTTAAACAACTGTATTTGCATCTTCTACATGGATTACCGTACATATAATGCAGCACACAGTACTTTACTCCATGCTATCTCATCTATATCTATGGCAGGTTGGGGTTTCTTTACTGGAAAACAAACAAGCAAACAAACAAACAAAACCTCCATAAAGCTTTTTTTTTTTTTTTTTTCCACTTGCAATTTCCTCAGAGCCCTTCCCACCCTGCTGCCGTGGCAAGTCTTTTATGGTTGCCACAGTATTGCCACATTATTTTCTACATCCTGTGTAGCTCGGCAAGGGGAACTAATTCACATTGGCTGCAGATCCACAGGCTCACATGTGCTTAGCATTAACGTGAAATCAAGGACACATAAAATCATATCGTATTAAACTTAGCTATAATATGCAGTCCATTTCCAATGTTAAATCACACTATATGGGCCTAACTTATACTGTATTTTTTAAAAAAATGAAATGTATCTATATAAATAATGTGCAAGATATATCCGAGCATATATTTGGACATACACATGCTGGCAGAGATTTATAGGGCTATTTGAACACACATGCTAATATGAGTATATACCTGCACACATACAAAGTGAGGTTATAGAGCTTTACTGAAAATCTCCTGACTGCTGCTGCTGTGAAGCGTTTCGCTGATCTCTGCTGTTATGCAATAAGAAACCCCAAAAGACGGAGGGGTTTAAGGGAGGAAGGTTGGAAAAGTAGTTAAGGCCAGTTCTGAATGAAGGAATGCCTCAGGGTACGAGATTCATTTGTCTTTGTACTAATGGGTTTATGGCTTTCTTTTTAAACAGCCAGCTGGGGCCCGGGAAGGGGTGGGTAGGTAAAGGATGAATTGCTGATCCCGGCTCCTGCCCCCCCCCCATCTGCTGCCAGCCAGCTTGGCCGCTGGGCGACCGACCCTGCCTGCTCCTGCCTACTCCTGCCTGCTCCCCTGCCTGGTCCCCTGCCTGCTCTTGCCTGCTCCCCTGCCTGCTCCTCCTGTCTTCTGCTGCTCCCTGCTCCCCTTGCCTGCCCCCTCTGCCAGCTCCCCTGCCTGCTCCTCCTGCCTTCTCCTCCTGACTGCCCCTTCTACCTGCCCCCCTGCCTCCTCCTGCTGCCTGATCCCCTGCCTTCTCCCGCTGCCTGCCCTGTGCATCCCGACAATGCCCGGCACCCAGCCACCGGCTGTGGGCCAGGCATGGGTCAGGGCTCTGCAGGACAAAAGATGGCACGTCGAGGAGAGCATCTATCTTCTGATTTGAGGTCGAGGGAGCAATATTTGAAATGCTGACGTCTGCCAGGTCACGGGCAGCGTGGTGTACCCTGGCCTCAGCAGAGTTACCCTCGCTCTACACTGCAGCATCAGCCGCTGATTTTTATGATGTTTTTCCTTCCCTACATTCGCAGAGGGCCAAACTGACCCCATTCTTAGCATTGCTCTGCCTATGTAGGCTGTATGCATACTGCCTTGCTAATCTGCATGAAAGTGTCCGGGTATGGAAAGGAAACAGCAAGACATCTTATCTTTGAAGAGATCTGGGGGCCTTTTGAGTTTACTGTTGTTGCAGTCATCATTGTTTAGCACATCCTTGAAGGTTTGGTCTGAGGGACAGGTGGTGGGAATGCAATTTAGCTTGTTAAAATGCAGCAATTATTTAAATACACACCAAGCAGGAAAGCGGAGGCAGAGTGAATTTCCTCTGTTAAAGTGTTACAATATGGGCCTTTCGGAAAAAAGGGGGGGGAAAAAAAAAAAAGGAAAAGGAAACTAAAAGAGCAATACAAAAAGAAATTCTGGTACTTTCAGGCCTGGAAGCAAATTTTTGTATTGTTGTCTGCAGTTGTTCAGCTACAGCTTAAATCTAGTCTATTCTTAAAAGTTTTGTGTTTGAGAATGAAGTGAAAGAGAAAACACCCCCCTGTTTCTCAGGGGGTGACTGGCAAAACCTCCAGTGTAAACATAGATGCTCCTGCAATAGCGCTTATTCACTGGGGGAGGTCTCTTGCTGGTATAAACCTGATGTTTACCAGCATGGCTTGTCAGTACTATGTACTTGCAAACACTATTGCAATAGCAGCAAATCACATCCAGCACAGATGGAGCCTTGGAGTGACCTTTTTAGTTAAGAATTAGAAACGAGGATGCCACAAGCAGCAGGAATATCACGGTGGATGAGCGCAGAGCATGGCGCGAGGCAGTTACAGCCCAGTGATTTCTAATCCCAAAGTCGCACTCAACTGGCAAAGCTCGGTGCAAACACCCCAGCAAAAATTTTGGCAGTGACTTGTGCAGAGGTAGACTGGAGACTTCTGCACCTCTGCCTGTGACCCTGCGGCTGCCGAAACAAGCCAGGACCATGATGGCAATCTCCTGAGTTTATCAGCTGGAGGAGGCTGGAAGTAGCAGCAGAGTATACCCCTAGGGTGGGGAGAGCAGCCAGGGAAGGGCGAGCACGGGGAAATGTGAAATACTGCTATTTTTCTGAATGGAGTCCCACAGGCACGGTAGAAAACACAGCGCTTGGCCTCGCACCGTCACACCGCTCACACTCAAAGGATGTGGAAATGATTTCTTTCCCGAGTGCTGTCTGTCTGCTCCAGTGGGATAAGAAACCGTGTGGAAGGGGCTGCCTCAGCGTAGAAAGGCTGATAGGTCCCATCAGTGCCCGCTGGAGCCTGCGCGCTGCCCTGGCGTGCTCACCAGCTCAGACGCCATCCCTCACCAAGCCCTTCCCGAAGGCCAGTAGCTCTGCCAGCTTCTTTTTGCTGGCCGGGAGCCAAACGCCGCGATTTGGTTCAGAGTATCAAGGAAGACCTCCTATGGGGCTGGTTACCGAAACCCAGAAATATCACATTGTTGAGTGGAGAGGGCTCGCAGCTACCAGATCAGCAGCGTATATCTGCTAACGCTGCACATTTCTGTGCATCAGGCATCATTGACATTTTATCCTCTGGTTTGTAATAACTCTTTCAACGCCACGGGCTCTCCGCAATCACTTCGCTAGCACCTCCCCTCAAAAAATCAGGCGCAAAAGCAAAGGCCTGCTTGTTACACCCAGTGATCGCTTTCCAGTGCTTGTGGCATCGCTGGCCTGTAAAGCATTGCAACCCGCCGCTTTCCAATGGCATTCTGGTTAAATTACATCCCAAACAGCTCGCCACGAAGGGGTTAACGCTCCAGCAGCCTTGCTCAGTGGATCAAATTCTTGCAAGAGCTGGGCTCTCCTTGCTTTGTTCTTTAGGGGGATGCATTCAGCAGGAGCAGCATTAACACTGTGGGATCTGTTGTCCTCCTGCCACCAGCGCCCTTCCTCTCCTCCCTGACTTCAAGGCAGCGGGGTTTCAGCCCCGCTCCCTGTTTGCCTTTCGGCCAGGCAGGAACAATCTCAGTCTTTCTTTCACGTTGTCCCAGCAGCAGCTCCACATCAGTAGACTCTGCCCCTGCGGGGCCCCGGCTCGGGGACAGCAGCAGCCACCGCCACTTCTGTGCTGTCAGGCGGGACAGGGAGAATGTGCCTCGCCTTGTCACAGGGGAGGGAAGGCGGCAAGAAATCTGAGCAGATGCCACTTAGCTGGCTCGGAAATGGCTCTTCAGTTGCTTGCTATTGCCCAGGAGGTCTGCCCAAGCATCCAGAGCTCATCCCGAATTGCTTTCATACCAGCGGCTTTGCCTTTTGTCATCTGTACACACTATTGGCATCTTTATTGAAAACCTCATTCAAATATTACATGAAAATGCTCCCGTTCTCTGGCACTGGGTCCTGCAGGCAGGGAATGGCCTGGAGCTGTGCCACCAAGCTCTGCCAGCCCCAGACCTGGGGGGTCACATGCAGCTCCTCAGCAAGACTGTGCTCGCACCCGCTTTACCTTATTGATGCTTAAATTTGCTATTAAAACCACAACCAGAGATTCCCCTGTTTACAGTAGTCAAAAGATTTTTAATGTTTATCACTCATAACATATTGCCTTGAGTGGAAATCTCCCTATCTTATGGCATGTCCTTAGAAATGCAGGAGTTAATGGTACCTTTGCACCGTGACAGACAAAGGATGTTGTCTGCAGAGCAGCTATGGCTGAGCTGCATGGTGGAAGGTCCCTGGGATATATCCCACAGCTTTGGGGGTGTCAACATGTGGCTGGGGTCCTGGAGGGGCTCCCCGTCTCCCCAGCCCCGGAGTGGTCACCAACGCAGCACGGAGGTTAACACTCTCAAAGCAAATACTATAAAAACTTAAAAAACATTCAAGTAACCACCTGGCTAGCCATCTGGGAGTACTGCAAATGGAAGTGGTTAAGGACTTTAAAGCACATGGAGGTTTGCAAAGTTGAGGAGATTTGGGGAGCCCGCTTTGAGAACAGAGAATGACAGGCAATTTTTACATTTATACCCCCAGCGTTAACAAAATTTGCCTCCAACCCCTGGGCAAAAGGCAGTGATGTTGGCCCCTAAATGACTCGCATGCTCCCAGCTAAGCAACATGGGTTGTCCCCAGAGAAAGGGAAGAGAGCATGTGCACCACCCTAACACCTCACGCAGGAGACAGCCCTGCCGCCCTTCCCTTGCTGCTGCTCACCTGCACTACATCAGGAGGGTGGGACGATGTCCTCTCTTGGGCCTAACTCAGTCTTCCAGAGCCTGTTCAAGCTCCCTGGTCCCAAATCCCAAAGTGTTTTGAACTGCCAGGTAGGGGACAGATGTGGAGATTGTCAGGACTTTGGCTCTGTCCTCAGCAAAGCCCTGAAGGCAACATCTTGGGGACCCTGAGGCATCAGTTCAAAAGTCAGACATCCAAAACGTCTTCTAGCAGCAAAGCCCATTTTAAAGAAACGGGACAATTTCTGGGTGACATTTTAAAAGTTAATTTAATTTAATTTAAGTTAATGACACTATTGTGTCATCAACACTCATTTGATTGTCCAAACCTATTTCCTTTGTGTGCTGTGGCATCCTTCCTATTGGCATTCATCTTCCGTGAGCATCCTTGTAGATGAGTTTATAGCCAAAAACAATTTACAGGTTGGTCAGTTTTAAGCAAATCCTTGAGAGCGTCACTTCGATGTGCATTCTGGACTCAAATTAAAATTTTTTCTCCTGTGTGAGCCTGACAGAAGGAGTTCATAGTGGTAAGACTGGCAGCATAGCCCACGATCTCCGGTGACCAGCCAGACCCTCTATCCCTGGCACCAGCAACAAACGGTTTATGCAGAAGCTCAAGACTATGAAGAACCAGCTGCAGAATTATCTGCCAAATAATTCACGGGCCAGAGAAAGTTTAACGACACACATCTCACCCGCGTTTAAATTCACATCTGAATAAAGCTAAAAGCATTACAATTGGAGTCAAGTGGAAAACAACAATTCCACTTTAAGAGGAAATTCCAAGGTTTCAGTCAAAAACGTTCTAAACATTTTCACAGCTTTCAGGAAAAGGACACGGTGTTGTCAGAGTGGCTCTCTAAATCACTGTCTTTACTAGTCATGGGTGCATTTTTCAAAGAAAACCCTCTTACGGAGGGAAAAGAAGGAGCTCTTATGTTTCAGCAAAACCAGGATTTTTCTTCAGAGTCTCAGAATGATCTAAACACAACAGTATAAACATCTAATTTTTCACACCTTCCTGTAACAAGTGGCCCAAGGCACCTTTCAGGCCCATCAGCTGAATATGCCTCACGGTCTCAGGGATGATCAGTTCTGCCCCCAGAAGGATGCGGCAGGAGCTCGGAAGGGTTGGATGCCACCCCATACCTTTGGTTTGTTATTTGCCCTTTTGCGTGACAGCTTTGTCTCTATTGCCCCTGAAGTGTTTTTACCTCCTTTTCCATCAATTGCTCTTGATGAATTTAAGATTTGCTATCATATAGGCTATGGATTTAGAACAAATAACCCTTTCATTTAGTTAATACCAGCAGCATAACTATAAAGCTGTAATAGTTTACGGCTTTCAGGACATAACCTGCAACCACAGACAATACAAATTATATTACACTCTGGTTTATTGCTCTTTGAGGCCCACTAAGAGGCTCAGTGCTGTTTCATAGTCCAGAGTAGCAGCTCTTTATTCTTTTTAACACACAGCTGAAAAATACTTTAATTCTGTTACAAAACGGTGTGTTTGGGGTTTGTTTGTGCGAGCCTGCCCTCGAACCTGCATGCAGTTCACTCACCGTAGGATGCAAACGGCACTTTCCATACAGCCAAAGGAGAGCGTACGCATGCATAGAGAGAAATGCCGCCTTCTGCATGCACTGCTCTCTGCACAAAGAGCAGCTCCATTTTGGAAAAAAAAATAAAGCCAAACAAACGACACTCTGATAATCATTTGCAAAGGGAAAGGAGAAGGGAAGAGAAAGGGAAAACCTCAAAAATTGCAGTTCCTCCCTAAAACGCCCCTTGTTTATTCAGGCTGTGTGTTGAGATGCTGAAGGAATCACAAATGCTGCTGGCGCAGCTTCTTAATCCTGCCTCTTCTTCTCTTGGCCTAGGAGTGGGCGCGGGGAGGAACGGGAAGGAGTAGCCATGTTTTCTTCCAACGGAGGGTCTAAATAAAAAATGAGGGTAATAGAGCTTCAGGAATTGCAAAGGACCAGAGGGAGCGGGCGAGCACAGATTCAGCTCTGCCTTTTAAAAACGTGGAAAGGCCACGTACTTTTTTTTTTTTTTTCCTCCATTTTTTTTTTCCCCACTGCACCTGCTGCCTGCGCAGCCTTATATTATTGAAGAGGGCTTGCAGCCCGATCTGCATATCAAATAGCTGATTTGCAGATGAGGTCATTCATTTTGCGGTGGCATGTTTGCTGGGGTGGGGATGGGCTGTTGCCTAGCAGTAGGCCACAAAGTCCCAGCAGGTTTCTTGAGTCAGCAGCCATCCTCCGCTCCCCTCGCCGCTCCCCTTCCCCCTCGCTGCCAATCCAAACCCAGTCTTGACCTTAATAAATAAAACTCCCGAGACGTTCGGCTCGTTCCTAGGGTTCAAAGCGCGGGTGATGTGCGGTGAGCTGACAGCTTCCTTTGACGATTCGTGGGTTTGGTGACTCCATAAGCAAAATACGGATGCAGAACCTTGGGTACCACGTGAATGGAGGGATGACAGATAGTGCCGGGGCTGCAAAAATACACTCTCCGAGGGGCTGGGGCTGCCTCGGTGCCGGGGGATGCTGCTCTGCTGGTAAAACATGGAAGAGGGGATTAAAAGATCAGCACCACATTTATTTAAGTATTTAAACACGTCAGAAGCGGTTTTGTAAAATTTAAGCTAGTTTTTGGGTACGTCTTTCAGGGAATCAATTATGCCTTTCCTGTTAATTTTGACAGCCACTTCACAGTGGGCAACGCTCATTTGAAACACTTTTTAAGAGGTATTTTTCTTCTTTCAAAAGCAGCTAAAGCTACTTACTTGTTAAGTACAGCACATCAAGCTGGTGAAAACAGAAAAAGAAATCAGTCACCGTTTCAAATTAAAAAGAGAAAAAAAAAAAAGAAAAGAAAAAAGAAAAAAAGGAACCAGGGCAAAGAAGATGAAAACACTGGAGTACAAAGCTGCCTTTAGAAACTGCAATACATATATGTTGTCACCCATTGGTGTCTGATAAGTTGGCAGAAACTGCAGTTTAAGTGCTTTTATTTTAGGAGTGATCTGCTGACAAAAGACACATGTGCAAACCATGCCATTTAGATGAAGGAGTCATATTCACTTTTTGCAAAGTACAATTTATTTATTTTTTCCAGATTATAATGTTTTCTAGGAAGAAAGGAGTACAAAGACCCCTCAGCCCTAAAACAAAACCAAACATCTCAGCACAAATTGGAGCCTTGATAGCTCAAAGCAAAAGCCTCACAAACATCTATTAGAAGCAGGAAATGTCTAATGGAAAACTTACAAACATCTGATACATGAAAGGGAAGGCACAAAACAGGAAAGCAGAGGCATGAACAGCTAATTGCTGTAGATTCCTCACAACATTCGCTGAAACACAGCAAGACACATCAGCCAGCTCCACAGCGCTGGGGTATACAACCACCATTAAAGTATTAGTGAGAACGCTTAGAAAATGAGCGCTTAAAAAAAAAAAATGCTAATACTTTGGACAAAATGAAGTTGATTCTGCTTGTGACTGAGTTTACAAGGGTGCTTTGAAGGTGGCCAGAGGCACCCTGGCATGCTGCTTCTCAGCTAATCCCTTTTACGAAAGCTTGCAAAGCGAATAATTTTAAAAAGTACACTACTATTCACACAGAAACCTAGGTATACAAGCAAGCTCTGTATCTTGTCAGCTATTGCATATATATCCACTTCTCAGCCGAAACTTGGATTTAGCTTTGATAAGCTCTGGACCATCTAAGGAAAATGTGAATTTTGGAGCAACAGCAATGCATTATGCTGGAGCGTGGACATGCAGCAAGTACACGGCACCTCTTCTTGCCCTTTGTAAATGTCTGCTGCTTGTCTGATTTGAATAAAGTTATGCCTGCTACTGTCAGAACTGAATTTGGCTCATGGTCTTCATGCAAATTGCCGCTTGCCTGAATGTGTGCACCATATTAAGAATGCAAATATGTTTGGACTAGATGATTGTTCCTTTATTTGCTGTACACCCTAATTCACAGGGAGCTGAATCAGGGTAGATTTGGTGCGTGCAAGAAGGCAGACTCAGACAAAAATACATGAAACTGTTTGCAAATAAGTTAATTATGTCAATAGATCTGATCTTAACAGCCACCCTTTCTGATGTTACGTGTATGGTTCCTTGGAAAAAAAACAGAAAACACATTTGAAAAAAAAAATAGTTTCTCTTCAGGATGTGAAATGAAGTATCTTTTCCCGCACATACCCTGAATGAGATTACATCCAGGATTCCAGAATTTCCTATCTCTGATGCTTTGAGCTCTGAAGGCCAGAACGTACCATTTTATCTTTGCCTGAATTTCAACCCACAGCCGTTCTGTGAAGTTAATCGCTTGTACTTGTCTAATGGAAAGGCATCCAACGTTGAGCTCAAGACATCTGGAAATCTAAAAAACAATCCCTCCTTTATAATTTGTTCAAATGAGTGATAACCATACCCATTAAAAATGTATATCCTATTTCTCATTTGAATTTCTATGATATACTTTTTCATTCCTTCTCACTTCCAGCTGTTATTCTGGACCTTTGCCAACCTTCTGTGAGGCACTTGGAAAAAAAATGAAAAAATTAACATCTGAGAAAAGAGAAATTAAAAAACCCCAACAAAGTAGCATTTCTAGATTTCACAAATAGAACTTTAACTACAAAATTAATCCAGTGAAATTGTAAATTTTTAGTTGCTTTCAATTTTTCTTGCACACAAGGATATTTTATATATTCATAACAAAATATTTTAAAATATTTATAAGGGAGGACCCTGAAAATTAATGATACTCTATTTCCTAACGAAAAAAAAACCCCAACAAAACAAAACCAAGGAAACAAACAAAAATCTTTTTGGGCCATATTTCCAGAGCGGGCTATTCTTTCCTGTGGGAAAATTCACACATTCCTTACACTGAGATATTAAGTTTGAACTTTCAGTCGTTTAATTAGTTCCCAATTCAAGCATGTTTTCGAAGCACAAAGCACTTAAGCGCATTCTTATTCGGTCCCTGAATAGGGGGGGTGCTGAATCACACTGGAAGCTCTCACGGTGGAGCCCAGGGCAGCCTTGTAGGCCACAAAGCCTGCAGGGTTCTCTCTGGTTTTATTCCCCAGCAAGAAGGGGTATGGCAGTGATTACATCACGCCAAGAATTAAAGCCAGGCCTACAGTTTGAAAGCGCAAAACTTTTTTTGCAGTCCTATATATGATGTCGCAAATTTAGCAGGGGGAATTGGAAACACACATCTGCCATCAGGGGGAAAAAAGAAAAAAAAAAAAAAAGAATAATCTTTCTATTTCTATTTGCTCATTTTTGACTAGTATAAATTTGAATATGTGTACAAATTGTAAATAATAATCTGATAAAGCTCTACATTACAACTGCGCAACTAGACTTTTGCTGTGCTTTGGATATATGAGATATGAAAAATGTAGGTAAACATAATTACATACACAACCAGACAGAAAAGTACACAATTTAGGCTTCCAAAATCCTTCAGTACCTGAGGGATATATGCCCACACAAATGTGAACACTCACTCACACGCCTACAACACAAAGGGGAACTGCAACAGTGTCTTGGAGAATCAAATAAAAAGATAATGCTGCACAACAAACAGATATCACAAATACATTTTCAGTTAAATTAACAATAAGATTCTTATCTGTAATATTTTATCTCTATCTTTTACATTTAAGTTTGTACCAAAAATTTTATTATTTGAAACTACGTTATCCCTTTCTCCTTTGACCCCAGGGTGTTCAGCAATATTTTAAACTTCATGTTGTATGCTAAAATAGTAATATTGCCATTTCTGGTTATTTCATATGAGGTTTGTGTCTAAAATTAGCCTGTTTGAAATTTCAACATTCGGCCTTGTGCTTCCAAGGCTCCCTGTGATATCAGTGAGGAATGTAGGCTTGAGCCCATTTCTGGGTAGCCTTTTCAACAAATACCTTTAGCAATGCTAGAGGTAGCAGTCAGTTCTCTATAGAGATAAGCACTTAGCAGAAAGTGAAGAATTAATGAGATTCCCAAGAATTTGGGACCTGCCTCCTTACCACAATGCCAGGCTGGTTGACGCTGATGTAACCAGAGAATAACAAAATGTTCAACTGGGCTGCTTAGTTTTACGTGGCAATTCTTTAATTGTACTCCTTTGTCTTCTTTCTGTGTAAAGCTTCAAGGATTGCAAATCTCATTTACTTTCTACATATTGTTTCCAGTTCCGCAGAGCCAAATTCTGAAAAGAATAGATTATATCCATCACATCAGGTAATGTTCAGACTGAGCAAATCATATGAGGAAACGGGTATACATTGCTTTATATTTTCTATTTCACTTAAAATTAATTCTTTACACTGGCATTAAATATATATATATATATAAACACTGTCTGGAATTTAAAAAAGGGATTTCTAATGCAATCCAATTGAAAAAGTCTATTCACCCAGATTGAAATTCTCTGTTTCATTTTAATAAAATGGGAAAACTTTTATTTTTTTTTTTAAAGAAAAGTGTTTCCAAAGGTTGAGAAATTCTACTGCCAAATGGCTTTAAGCATGGAGAAAGGAATCCCTGTACGTTTCATCTATGAAGGGCTGGTAAAGCCTGAGGAAGGGGGAATTGTGCTTACGCAGAGGAAGACGCCCATCATGCATTCGCTGGCGTGGAAAATGTCAGCCATTTTTCTGCACGCTCTCCCCAAGCGCAGGCTGGAGCTGCCCTCGCTCCACTGTCTCAGCCCAGCTGCTCCTCTCCTCTCCTTGCCCTGAGAGTGCCTCCACTCACGCAAAACATCCTCTGCCTCTCTACCCGCAAGAGCGGAAAATGTTTTCTTTAGGAGAGAGACAAATGAGGAATAAGGGGGAAAAAAAATTAAAAATAAAAGTAATTCTAAAAAAGAATAATCATATTTTCCAAACAAGACAAAGAAATGCGAGGCTCGTCCTGCCTGCCTTGCTGGAGAGAGCTGCTCTGCATTCAGGGGTTAGCCCGGGTGGAGAATGATGCTGTTGTCTCACAAAGGACTCATGTTGAGCTGAATCTTTGATTACAGGACAAGTGCCTGCATTAGGCCCCTCATTGCGCTCACATTCTGCTCCTGCCATTTGTACAAAATTTCTGAGTGATCTCTTTGTGAATATGGACCCCAACTGAATCAAAGACGAGCTCTTCTCCCTCCCCCCCACCTTATTTTTCTGCAAGCACCCCATTTCTCATTCCCTGCTCCTCCTCTCTCTGATCCCCCTCTCCCTCTCTCCTTTCAGACCCTTCACCAGGTTAGGAAAAGGCACTGCTATGGATCTAAAAAAAAAAATATATATATGATGAATGGTAAACCCTGGAAATGGAGGTACAGGTGGCTTTTGGTGTCTTTTAAAACTTCCCTCTCAAATTCTGTCATGTTTCCTACACAAATGGTGCGGAACCTCATGCTTTTCTTAATAGGATTTATGCTTGTCGGTGCCGTGTGTGCCCTGCCACGCTGCATAGAGGACTCCAGAGCTGCTGCTATAACCACGGCCACTCCTAATTCTCAACTCTTGGCAAATTTGTGTAAAAAAAAAAAAAAAAAAGGTGTAAAAGGCAGTATGAGTGAAAGACGCACCAGCAGATGCACAAACACGATAGCTCTGCGTCTCCCTGAGCAAACCACCGTGTGCCTAAAACCAAATTTGTAGGTATTATCTGAGAACGCTCTTTTAGCAAAATCATCTAACTCTCATCATCCCTGATGTGGAAAACAAAGCAAATATGTGATCAATCTAGATTAAAACCCAGCTTCAGTCAAATGTCACGCAGGCTTCACGCAGGCTCTGGAAGCTGGATTTTTTATGCATCTGCCCAAATTGAAAAGGTTATTTCGCTGTCTTCAGGATGACTCTTGAGCTGAAGGCAGAGCGGAGGGTTGCTGCCCTGAAAGAAGGGGAGTTGCTAGGAGATAAGTCCAAGATTTCAGACAGCATTGGTCGGAGTTATCTCTAATTGACAGCTGCTTACCCTAAGGGTCTAATTCTAACCTTGAGACCAAAACCATAATGAGAGGGCAGCTTTCCTTCACCCCTGTTTTCTAGCCAGGGCAAGGAGATTACTGCAGGCCTGTTCTTCTCTGGTTTTTGTTATGCATCTTTTCGTGGGGCAGCCCTGGGAGACTCAGAGCCTGCTGTGCTTTCTGAGGCTATAGTTTGCATCAGTGAGCCCCGTCTGATTCGTACCACCTGAATAAACTTGCTCTTACAGTTAAGATGGTCTCACTTTTTTTTTCTTTTTTTTTTTTTTTTGAAAGGAGGAAGGGTGCAAAGAAATTCTCTTAAACATAAAATGATGTAAAGACTTATTTTTTCAAGCAGATATTTTAGAGTACGGTCTACGGTTAATCCTTTTTCAGGGGGCCTTAGACTGTCACTATTAGTTTTAAATCAAGTCCATGCTGTTAGCAAGTTGCTGTTATTTAGGACGCAAAACAAAGAGAAACATTCAAAGAAAAGCAATTAACAGAGCCAGGAAAATAAAGTGGGGTAGGGTTTTTTTTCCCTCCTCTTTTTTTTTTTTTTGAACTGACTAGACTTGCTAGGGCATTGTTTTATGAAGAAAAATCTCTTGGAAAACTTCAATTTGTATTTTGATCAGAACTTCCTATAAACAGTGGAAGGGTATATCAGAGCCCTGAGTCAAATTTTGTTCTTAGTTGTACTGATGTAAATCTGTCCTTCTTCCTCTGAACTCACTGGAGCTACTCTGGATTTATACTAGGGTGACTGAAAGCCTAATTTGGCTGAATATTTCCTGAGGGACAATTAAGAATAAGCAATGCAGTCATGTTTAGAAACCCAGGGGAAAAAAGGAAAAAAAAAATAAAAAAGAGAAAAAGAAAAAGAAAAAGGAAAAGAAATCCCAAGAATCTTTTTTTTGAAAATAATTCCATGAATTCTTGAACCTTAGACACTTTCACGTCTAACAACAAAAATGATTTGTTCTGCAAATTTTTTTTAACCAGGTAAGATTAACTAAAAATGTATGGTTTAAAGTGCACCCAAAATCAGCATCCTCTGTAGGGCTCATCCTTCCGAGGGAGAACGCGAGCAGGAACCAGTTCATAAATGCAAGGTCACTGCAGGAATTGCCTCTGACAGACACTGTGGGGTTGAAAGCCCCGTGACTGAAGCCATTTCCCCTCACTCTGCACAAGAGCAGGTAACCATGTGGGGAGCAGGAAGGGACCGCAGCTCCACAGTGTCATTCCTGGCAGGGGGGGAGGACAGTCTCATCCCCTTCATCCTCAGCATCAAACGCCTGACAATTTTGGATGATGTTTTGGATATGTAAATACCTGCCCTTGAGAAATGCACTGAGATTATGAACTTGATCCACAAAGACTGACTGCTAGCGCTGATGCTTTCAAAGTTAGCAGTGTGATCGTTTCGATTGCATTATGGTATTCTTATTCTGGAAGCAGAGTCCACTGGGCAAATTAATTTCTGAAGGAATAGCTGAATGCCTGCCTGGCAAAGTGGATAATGAGTGCATCGCCAGTGAGTCAGAGGAGAGTCAGCAAGGGAGGCTGGACAGTGATAAAACAGCATAGAGGGAAGCTCAGACCCTGGCATCACTCTCATCTCTGCTTTTGAGGGAGTGTATAAAAAAGACAACATCCAAAGCTCTTAGAAAAATAGCCTTTAATGAGTCCCATAGAATGAACCCATAGAAAGGGCTCTGTGGAGGCTGGAGGAATTTGAAAGTGCAGAGACTACCAACCCTGTAGTGCATACATGCATATCCATAGCTGCTGGAAACCAGTGAATCTCATCTTCTGCTTCATTTTTTGCTGTTTAAATTATTAGCTATATTTTCCTAATATCCTGAGTCCTCTTATGTACTGTCTATGACTCCTGCCTCTGGAAGTGAGAGAATTTTTGTATCACTTAAATGGAATTTGTATAACCTTAAGGCTTCAAATAAAATGAAAAATACTTTTCAGTGGCATATTTCTAATAGTGACTATTTCTATAGAAATTTCACTTTTAATTCAACAAGTTACATGTATTTGAAAACTAAGGTTTGTACCAGTATCTGACGTGCAATTCAAATTTGTGCAGAAACGCCTGCAAGAACACTCACAGGAGTAGTTCTTTTGCTCTGCAGAACAACTCTCTTTTCTTAGCACTGTCTTGGTAAAGTTACCTAAAATATTTTTTTCTCCATCTGAAACAATGAGAATAATGAAAATGAACTGCTCCCATGAAAAACTGTGAACTTCACAGCAAAAAGCAACAAAAGGAACAGCACAGAAAAAGAAACATGATCTTCACAGCTTCCAGAACTGCGATATAAAATTAAGAGAACTATCAGGCAATTTCACAAGGATGTAAAGGGGCCTAAGACAACCAAGCTCTCCATATGGGTTGCTGTTACAGAACTCTGCACTTGACTTAGGAAATCTTCCTTAATTTTTATCTTGCTGTGTACTTCACTTTTCTGGTCAGGACAGCCCGTCAACCTTTGGTAGAGTGAGAGAAGATGTGCCATAAGTCAGGCTTGTGAAAGCTACTGACCTCAGGAATAAGAGAAGGGGACTGAAAATCTCTGGAGCCTGGGACCACATCCTTGTTCTCTGAGTCTCAGGTATGTAGGGATTTTCACCAAGCTGGTGCCAGGACTGGTTTGGTACTGGTGAGATACTGATGGTCTTGTAATTGTTTTTCATGGCCGTCTAAAAAGGATTTCAAAACCAACAACCAATTTAAAAGATAAAAAATAAGAGCAATCAGAGAGGGTTTGTTTCTGCCCCCACTGAAACCAGCAAGACTACTACAGAGCTCCCACTTAACGGCTGTGGAGGCGCCCTATGTACCACAGTTTCAGGATGTGACCATCTGTTGCAGTAGCTGGTCGCTGATGCAAGATTTTTTTATTTATAATAAAGGGAGATACATACTTTAACAAACTCCCAGGAATAAACTTGTGCATGTTCAAATCAGGACACACATTTGCTTTTATACGTGGCATCAAGCTATACTAAAAGTAAAAATTTCCCCTTCTACAAGTCTGCAGATATCTAACATCCTCACCTATTCCTTCCAAAGCTGTTTCTAGCTTACTTGATAGGTCACACTGCAGAACAAAATAAAGAAGGCTACAAGTCTTGGTACCAGGACCAACATCCCTTCAATAATTAACAAAACGAGATCTGACCCTTCAATAGTGACTAAAATATTTGAATAAAATTTTCCTTATGTGGTATTCCAAAAACGCAGACAATATTTTTGTTCTATCAGACACTGGAAAACAGTTTATGCCTTTCACAGTATTCCGTATATTACTATATTTACCTTTTTTTTTTTTTTTCCCCAGTTCCTAGAAGTCCTCCTTGATGTACAACAGTGTGTTTTGAAAATCAACATCTTGCTTCCTGCCAGAGCCAGTAGCTATGCCAGCAAGTATTAGCTGGTTTCTAATTTTTTCTCTTTGTGCTAGGAGGGGAAAAAAAAAAAAAAGTAAAAAAATTTGCTGACTTTAGATCTTAGCCTATCAGATGAAGACTTACTGGTGCATTAGAGGCCTATTCAAAACAGGGCTTTTCTTGCAACAGGAGCCCCTAACAATTGGTAATGAGGACAGATTCTGAATTGTTTGTGAGCAGCTGCTTAGTAGGTAAGAGCTTGTTTGGATTCAATTGAACAGTGTTTTTAGAAGCAGTTACTGACCCCTGACCCTTCCTACAGACTGGGTTGATGGGATTAGGGAAAGCTAGCGTTCAGCTTACACTTGGCTATAACAAGCTGGCAAGAGATAACATACTTTTTAATTATCAAGTTACACCTCTGCCAAACTTTGTCTGCGAATTTACAGAATGGGTCAATGAACTATAAGAAATCAAGCTAGGCTATGGGGTAATAGTTACATAAGAAAACAGTCTTGGGGGAGACATAATTAATACATTTATGCAATTTTCTTTTTTTTTTTTTTTTTCAAATATTTCAAAATTTTAAATCTTGTTCTGCCTGCCTCTTGTACACCTTATAGAGGCATGTGCTGTATGTGGTATTTATGCCAATGCATCTTATGAGGTGAAAAAAGACCTGAATTACTTCTAAAAGTTGCCAAAAAGGTAGTCAAGGGAATAAACAAACCCATGCAATACATGAAATTTAAATTGAAAAAACAAGCAGAGTAACATTACAATTTGAAGCTTGATTTGTTCTACTATTCTGAGGCTGGAGTAATATAAAAACACTTACTACTGGCTAGAAGCCAATTTGCCTAGCAGTCTACAACCATAAGAAAAGGAGACAATGCTGGTATTATTTACCTGTAACAATTAAAGATAATTTCTGACATAATAATAAAAAATTCTTCAAAGACCCTAGGGATTTTATGTCTTAATTTTTATTAATTAAAACTAACCCAAAATTATGAAGCTTAATTATTTTAAATGATTCTTCCCCTGTTTTCTTCCAAGGCTGAAGTGTGAAAAATTCTCCAGTTCAAGTTATTTAAGTCCTGGAGCTTTCTGTTAGAGGATTCAGTTCTGGGAAACTCTCGGTACAATAACCACAAAATTTATGCTCACCCAGACTGATCCTTTAACGGATTGCAGAACTTATTGATAAAATAAAGCATAGTGATTGGGGCTGCTTGGTAAGCAGTACAGAAAGGTTGAAAGTTACAGTGTGGGTTGGAAGCTCGGGTGGATTTACCAAAGGGGCTTGGAGCACTGTAGCTGTGCTCTTTGTCGCTGAAGGGCACCGCAGACCCAGCAAGTTTCTGAGTAACGCTTGGGATTTCTCAGGCTAGTTCTTTCAAGTTTCTTTTATATAAGGGAATGAGGTTCTCAAGACCAGGTTTCATTTCTATTTACACCAAATTTCCTGTCTCAGCTGGAGCAGGTCTCATCACCTGTTTAAAAGAAAGAGGATGGCTAGGAGTGAGGAGCATCCTTGGACTGGGCAAGACAGTCCATATACTTGAGCCAGGCCTTTATCATGGGAGTTACCACGTACCACCATTGCATGAACTGTTCAGCTGCCCTCTCAGAAATAGCTGTATGTTTTCTTTCCTCTACCCCTATCAGAATTTGGCTTCCAAATCTCAGTGCTCTAATGGTCAGAGGCCTTTTAGTTTCCATCCTAAAGTTATTAATGGCTAGTCTATACCCACTAGTTCCTTTACCAGTAATGTCTTTCAATTTGAATAATCCCTTCTCTTCCCTGCTGTTTACATCCCTGACATGTTTATACATGGCGATCATTTCTTGCCTTAAACTTCATTTTGCTACGGTAAATAAGCCAAAATTTTAGGCTCTTTTGACAGAGCTACTTTTCTGACTTCCTGATTTTCCCATAAGCCAGTTTTAGCCTGTATCATTGAATTTATTTACTTTTTCTTAATGTGAGTGTCCAGAATTTTATGCAGTGTTTTGGAGGACACCTCATAAGTGTCTGATGCTGTGTAATCTTGAGATTCCATCTACTCAGCTGTGTCACTGCTGACCTCCTGGGTCCTCCTCACCTTGGTCATTTAGAAGTGCCCTCCCAGTTTATAAAAGCAATGCAGCCTATTGAATTTTGTGCTATTGAATTTCACCTTATTTCCATTACTTCAGTCTTCAAGGTTACTTTTTTTTCCCTGCCTAATAATCTAGTAATGTATTGCCAGTGCAAGTGGAGGGCACAGAAGGAAAGTGTAGCAGCAGAGAAGGTGTGTGTAGAGACCAGCTTTAGCCTATTGAGGATAGTCTTCAGAGTCTTGACTGCCTCTGTAGCCAAGAAAGGAGAATAGCTTATCCAGAAGTTGAGTTGGAGCAAGAATCTTACCTGGTACGAATTGTGCTTGATGGAGTTAATCTGTCATTTGCCATAGGAAGGTCCCAGAGAAATTAGTTCCACTGGAGTTAAGTCAGTCTTTGTGAATACCCACAATGCCTCTTTAATTGACTTTCTTTACCAGTATAGGGGCATTGTTTGTTTCTTAGTCATTCTGGAAATATTAAACAGGATTAATTCACACACACACACACTTTAGATGATTCTGCAGTAGCTTTACTCTAGCCTCACAATTTGTCTCCCAGCCCAGTGGCAGGTAACCTTATAGGCAGTCCCCTGTGCACCGCACTGTTCCTCTGCCGATCCCAGTCTCTTTGGTAAATTCTGTTTTTGCAGTGGTAGTGTACCAATTGCTGAAATGACGTTCATATTAGCTGGTCAAATAAGTCCAAAACTGGCATCAGTATCTAGTGTGACATACTTTTTCTATGACAAAACCATATTATATGGTCTTTGAGGTCTTCAGGACTAATTTCACTGAAATTTGCACTGCTGTGATCAGGCTAAAGCATCCTGTAGGTGCTAGGATGACTGTCTCTGCATTTGTGTATGCTCATTACGAGGACTGCCACCAGGTTGATAGGTTTATTCCAGTCAATTGCTATGGGAATTTGGGTTTCCCACACCTATTCTTCCAAATTTGTGAGGCTGCAGGTTATCTGAGTAACCTCTGTTTGAGTTTAATAAACTATTTGGGTATAATGTTAACTTTGCTTGCGGAAGTCTTCTTTTCTATTTTCTTCCCAGCATGTAATCCCACATTAAAAACATGAGTCTTACAGAAAACTGAAATAATGTTTAGATTTTTGGGGCCAAATATAAACTAACACAAATCAAGTGTGGAGCTTTCATGTATATCTCATGCTCACTGCAAAGGCTTTCAAGTTCCTGCCTTTTTCTCCATCTAAGCACATACCTGAAGAAAACTTTAACTATTTAGTCTGATTTCCTTTATGAAGTCAGATCCACTTTGACTTTTAGCAAGTCCCGCTTTTGCCAAGTCTCACTTTAGACCTGCATTTCTTGACTTCGAAGTCATAGTTTTCTTTGGTGATCAGTCCTTTTTTCCATTCCTTGTAGGCTCCTTACTTATGCTTAATGTCATTTTCAAGATGGTTATTCTTCCAGTTAAGTTTGGAAAGTTGTCGTACAACATTTCCCCC
>VXBO01013145.1:185351-230058 GCA_013400135.1 Rhinoptilus africanus
CCCCTCTCTTTGCCTGGCATACAGATTCCAGATAGCTTTAGCAGGTTTGACACGGAGACACTCCAGGCTGCCTCCAAAATCAAATCCCCAAGTTCCTTAGTTCAGTCAGCCTCCCTAAATAGTTACCTTGGGTTGCATCCAAACTCAGCAGCTTGCGCACCCGGCGCAGAGCCTGCCGACCCAGTTGCTTGATCCCGAGATAGGGCACGGTGTCAGAGTGAGGTGCCTCTCCCTCCCATGTGCCCAGATTTCCTTCTCATCCAAATCAAAGTTCAGCAAGAAAAGGGAGCAGGTGAGTGCCAAGGTTTTGCCCTCATGCTCTTGGGAGGTGGCCAAGGCCTATTTCCAGATTCAGGAGCTCAGAAGTACTCCTGTCTGTCGTTAGTTTAGATGAAGTTCTGTCTTTTTCAAATGAGGAACTTTAATGAGTTTGAACAGCCTTTTTTTTTTTTTTGGTTAAAAGAAATTAAATGCTGCGCACTGAAGGCACTGCTAGTGAAGAGCAATACTTCTTCAGACAGATTTATCAATCCTGTTTGAGCTGGTAGTACTGTTTTTCCTCAGAACAGCATAATTTTCTGTTGCATGTATCTTTGCAATGACAGCACAATTATCTTTATTAGTGTTCAGATTTTATTCTGGGATCACTAACAGACTCCTATCACTTTCCCGGTATTCCCAGCATTTATTTCATCCTATCCCCCACAGGTTATTTTACCCAAACAAGAATTGTTTCATTTTGTTGTCTCTTGTTTCTTTACACATTATGGATATGCATTTCTGGAAGAATCACTTTTATTTTGATATTATCTTTTGTCAGCACGTTATGTCCACCATTACGGTCATCATTACTGAAGTTTCATTCAGTGCTTCAAAAATTCAAGTTCCTCTATGTTGTTGTCCAGGTTTCTCCAGTAGAGTAAGAGCATCTGACCAGTTCCACCTAATTCTATATCTAAGTTGGGCTTGGAACAGGTTTTCTACTATCCAGCTGCTGACAGTGATATTGACCATTCCCTTGACTAAAGGAGTTCAGGCCGCCACCATTGTGTAGGTAACACATAGAAAATAGTGTTCCTGCACCTCATGAAGGGGGTTCTCACTCTGAATTCCTTGAATGTTGTGAGGTGTTGAGTCTGCAGAAGCACCTATTTACAAATTTCCACCTTCTAAGGCCAGCCATGACCTAATGAAGAACTAAATTTTGCATCAGATTGACAGATATATTTCTATCAAATACTCAGCGATGTATCTTCAAATTACAAAGTGGATCTCTACAATTTTCTGTGTAATTAGGAATGAAGAACTGTGAAGTATTAGCTAAGGGGAGTCTGTATGATGTATTTTTTGCACGCAGAAACAAAGTATGTGTATCACAAAGATGATACAAAAGAAAGAGATTGATAAACAACATGGAACCCTGTATAAGAAGCCATCCTGGCTCCAAGGCAAGGGCATGCATGTTTTCCTCCACATTCACTAACACTTTCCTGTAGGATTTGATTACCAGACGCAGGCTTCCAGCTCGTGATATGAGTTTTACTGGTGGACTTAAATCACTTAGTGTTAATTTAATATCCAAAGGGAAGTCTAGTTGTCAGCTAAAACACAGACTCCACTAATATGGTGAAACAATTTGTTACTGTAGGAAACAAAACAAAACCTAACAAGTAAAATTTTAAGCAATGTTTGTAACACTGAAATAACTGAGGGTTTCTGCAGTAGTACAGTTTCTGTGACTCTGGGTTTGCTTTATGCAGTTTTCTATAAATTAAAATACTTGTCTCAATTCTACTTCTCTGTGTTGACATACATACATAAACATATATATGTATTAGGGGAAACTGTGGTGGTGCCATCCCCACTCACTCCCGGGTTGGTGCTAACATGTGCTCTCAAAAGACACATCCTTGGTTTTAATTTAGTTAAACTGTAGAAAGGAATTTTTTTGGGTGTGCCTTTTCAGCTTTATACACATGTATGTGCACATGAGTATGTGAGTGAGATAGAGGGAAAGAAAAAGACTGCTGAAAGCACAGTGGGAAAGTGGTCCAGCATTAATGCTCCGGCTTAAAATAGCCAGGAAGAGCCCTGTGACTGCTAATTAAAATGGATATGTAATTTCCCCAAATACTTGGTAATAAATTAATATTAATTACCAAAGAATGCTTCCACGGGAAAGAAGTAGCAGCATATTAAAATTATCTCTAGTTTCTTATGATCTCTTTCAAGATAAATTAAGAATATCTACAGTTTTAGATATTATTGGATTGTCTTATGTTTTTGTTTTTTCCACCCCCCTGTTCAGCCATTCAGGTTTAAGATAAAGTAGTCATATTCACAGGAAACATAATTTCTAACTATAAAAGATATGAAAGAATTATAAACTAACTCTTCAACTATGTGGTGACATAGCAACACATTTTTGAAATTTGCAGGTCTATTCATAGAGAAGCATATTTTAATAGGTGCATAGCTTATTTGCAAAAAAAATATGAACATACTAAAATTATACCATGAAGTAGAGTAATTAGTTTGAATTGGTTTTAATCTTTGAAAAATCTGAAACTTTTTTTCCCAGAAATTTGTGAAAACATAGATTTCTACTACACTTTAAAAACACTAAAGTTAATTTAAATATTTTTTGGGGTTATCTAAGAGTATCTAAGAAAAGTTTATTTATACATTTCAGTTACTTTAAAAATGTATTAATTTTTTTCTTAAAGTTATTTTTTTCTTAGGTAATTTGGGAAAAATTATGGTATAGGTTGTGTGAAGCTTTTCATATATGTCAACAATGAAAAAAAAATTAAATCAAATTTAGTTATTTGCATTGTATTTACAGCTTGGTAAAAAATGGTGAAAGACTGATTTTGTGTTAGTCCAGAATGAGGATTCTAGTTATTTTACATGTCTGTGGGTCTCAGTCTGTCCTTCTCCACAAGAGCACATTAGTATGTGCCTCACTTAAAGAATGAGTAAACTAGAACAGGCCTGTTAATTGCCTAAAATTAAGCATATTCTTTGATTTATTTTCCTGAATCCAGGTTACCTGGTGAATAATATCTTGCATATTTGTTTGCAATTTTTGAGTCTGTAGCTGAAAACTTTTTAACTGTATATGGCTCAAAGACTCAATAAGAGGAAATAGTAATGCATAAACCAGGTACTTCTGGAAAAATGATACAAACTTAGGAGGTGAGAAGTGATATTTTATTGTGTTGATGGTATGGTGTGAGGCATCTTTTCATACAATATAACAAAATAGAAACAGCGTGAGTTAGTTACATGAATATTTTTTGCTTATGCACTCCCTCTGAGGTCTGTTCGTCAGACTATGCACTTAACTGTCTAGAGGAAGTTTACAGTATCCTCATTTAGAGGGCAAATTTTCACAGGTAACACCTACTGAAACTTGTTTACTTCTTGCATTATTTTACACCTGCCACTAATGCAATGTGGAGGCTGAAAACCAAACAGTATTATTAATGGTGACACAAAGCTTTTAGCCAAGCTCCCTATATAGTGATAGATATTGTTTATCATATTTTACTTGTTGCTTTAAACTTCCCCTGACTGAATGAATCACTGATATAGGAGAAGAGGGACTAGATAACACGCAACGTGATTTGTCTAATAGTGAGATCCTCTAATCAAAACATGTTAGGGAAAAAAAGAACAAATAAGGCATGTCTATTTGCCAAAAAACACCCTGGTTTTACTCAGGTATCCTGGAAAATATTTTGTCTTTTGTATACTATACAGTAAGCTGCAAATTAATATCAAGGTTTAAACCAGAAATCTTTTAACAATATCATAAAAAACATCAGTTGTTGATTATTTTAATTATCTTTATTTCTTACTTGGATTTTTTTCCTTGTGGCAAAGTTGTACACAATCAAAACACTGCTACAACTGCTGCTCTGCCACAACCAACTCTTTTAAAATTATTTATGTGTTTCTGACTCTTGCTTTTACCAAGCAGTATGAATTAGCACAATGAAAAATGACAGAAAAAATGTGCTAATTTGTAGTTGTTTTTAAAGCTAAACTAAAAGACTAGTATTTGCAATAAGAAATGATTCTAACAAAAGTAAAAATTCTTACAGATTTAAGAAAATATTTCTTGTATAGATACATTTCTAAACAAAATTTTATTTTTTAAGAAAACATTTTAAACAATTTCACTATGTAAAGTTTTAAAACTAATTTCTTATACTCTTTAATTTTTTTTTCAACTTTCTTTCCTAAAACATGTTACAATTTTCAATTGATCTTTTCTGAATATTTTTAGTCAATTTGAGCTGACATATGTGAGTGAAGCAAAGACTTTTATGCAGCTATTTCTCCCACAACCACTGACATATAAGCATTAATAAACAAGAACTAATCCCTCAGTTCCAAAACTTGAGATGAACTTGAATAGCACATCTTAGTGTTCTTTGATGTCTGAGTGGTTTTTTTATTTTTTCACTTTTTGTGTGTTCCTTCATTTTCTCATTCTGATTCAGACCAGAAACATTCCTGGAGTAGAGATGCTCTGAGTACATGTTAGTGTTTTAGTTCAAATCAGGAAAATACTTTTGAAGTACATCTCCTAGTAGTCCCTGGTCTGGTTCACAGCATGCAGAGGTTTCCGAGTGCCATGCTGCATTCATTTTGCATGAAATTAAACTGGAAAATGTACTCCAGAGGCACACCTACTACACACCAGCCACAAATAAGTATTCAGGCTATGGGACCAGAGTAGACCTAGTCTAACAGTAAATAAAAAGCTCTTCAAATGTGGATGTTAGGTCCCAAGAACCATATATTTCTGTCTACAGTTTGCTGCTCTTGGTCCATTCTGCTTGCTAAGGCAGACATAGCCTCCAGATGATACCGATTGTATTGAACTGGTGGCAAAATATCACATCAGAAATTTTAGTCGTATTGTAATCAATAGCAAAATACCCATTCATGTCAGCCATTTCTCTATTGAAAAGCTCTTTTCAGCATATATGCTGCAAATTTTGCAGAAAGAAGAGACATAGATAAGTAACATTGACCTTTGCAGTCAAATTCAGTACAAACTTGGGAATTTTTTGGGCTGTTCCCATTGAATAAACTTTAAATGTTTCCCAGTGCTAGTTTATTGTCCTTAAGCCTATTCCGAAGTAGGACGTGATTATTTACAGTAACATCTCAAAGCCATTTTCTTAGTAAAGCAAATATAGGTCAAGCAATTTTTGATACTGGTTAAACATTTGCCTTAGGGTAATGATGCACTGAGATTTGCTTACTAAGTTCTTGCACACAAGGATTTGGGAGTGTGAGATGCAGATTTAAAAAAATCCATATTTATTCTTACCTATATAATCCCACCAAATGAACATTGCCGCTTGCTGTTAGTCCCATAGAAGGCAGTCGAAGGTCTTGCATTTGACATTTGCATGAGCAGTAATAGGCAGTGAACAAAATATATATTCCCTAGCTATGGAAAGTGTCTTGGCAAGGAAGAAAATGGCTTTCTCAGTTTCAGTAACAAAACAGATCTTGAAATATCTATTTTTAGATTTAATAGATCCTGTAGTCTAAACCATGCCTGTAACACCAGTTCTACCTACTCAGTTTTACCAACTGGTTCACTCCATAGGTTATTAGAAGCAGTTTCACTTATACTTTATGTTACTCAGTGAAACTATTTTAGCATTTTTGAAGCATTCTCCTCTTATTTAAAATCTGGTTTTATTTTTAAAACTATAACAAAGCATCTTCCAGTTCAGCAGAGATTTCTTCCCTCTGTACCTATCTAGTCACATCGCTATAATTTAGAACCAAAAATACGTTTTCACTGCAGGTAATTTTCTGGTAATTTCACTGCAGGTACTGTCCATCCTGCTGAGCTAATACAGTTAAAAGAGAGTGAGATGAGTCCTACTTGTTCTTATGCAGAAATCACAGAATTAATTCCTGTTAGAGGTCCAACCTGTTATACCTGTGTAAACCTAGGAAGGGTAATGGGGTTGCACAAGTGTCAGTAAAGGCATAATAGGTTTAATCAAGCATAACAGAAAGTAAATTGCTCTGCAAAATCCTCATTACTAGAGATGAAGTGCATTCATCTGTCTCAGCTGTTAAGCCATAAGCTGTCCGGGCAAAGGCAGTTCCTAAGATGATGATTCTCTGATTTCAAGTGAAACCTCTAGGTGACATAGTTCAAACAAGTAATGATTGTACAATAATCACCTGGATTGACTACTAGACAGAGTATTAGTTTGCCCAACACAACTGTTTATGTGCAAATTCACTACATGTATTCTAGAAATTGCACTGAAAGACAATCAGTGAGGACAGCAACTGTATTGCTTTTAGTTACATATCCAAATAGTGTTGAATTATGTAGGCAGGTTCTTATTGAAGAATCACGGAATCACGGAGTCTTCAGAGTTGGAAGGGACCTCTAGAGATCATCTAGTCCAACTCCCCTGCCAAAGCAGGATTGCCCAGAGCACATTACTCGGGACTGCATTCAGAGGGGTCTTGAAAGTCTCCAGAGAAGGAGACTCCACAGCCTCCCTGGGCAGCCTGTGCCAGTGCTCTGTCACCCTCACCGTGAAGTTTTTCCGTTTATTTGAACGGAACTTCCTATGTTCCGACTTGTGCCCATTGCCCCTCGTCCTGCCACTGGGAACCAATGGAAAGAGTCTGGCTCCATCCTCCTTCAACCCACCCTTTAGATACTTGTATGCCATAATAAGGTCTCCCCTCAGCCTTCTCCAGGCTAAAGAGTCCCAGCTCTCTCAGCCTTTCCTCATAAGGGAGATGCTCCAATCCCTCAGTCATCTTAGTTGCCTTTTGCTGGACTCTGTCCAGCAGTTCCCTGTCCCTCTTGAACTGGAGAGCTCAAAACTGGACACAGTATTCCAGTTGTGGCCTCACCAGTGCAGAGCAGACGGGGAGAATGACCTCCCTTGACCTGCTGGCCACACTCTTCCCTGTGCAGCCCAGGATTCCATTGGCCTTTTTGGCCACAAGGGCACATTGTTGGCTCATGGATAATTTACTGTCTACCAGGACCCCCAGATCCCTCTCCTCAGAGCTACTTCCCAGCAGGTCCACCCCTAACCTATACTGGTTCTTAGCATTCTTCCTCCCCAGGTGCAGGACCCTGCACTTGCTTTTGTTGAACCTCATTAGGTTCTTCTCTGCCCAGCTCTCCAGCCTGTCCAGGTCACACTGGATGGCAGCACGGCCCTCTGGGGTGTCAGCCACCCCTCCCAGTTTGGTATCATCAGCAAACTTGCTGAGGATACACTCTGTCCCCTCACCCAGGTCATTAATGAATGTATTGAACAAAATTGGACCAAGTATTGACCCCTGGGGGACACCACTGGTTACTGGCCTCCAACTAGACTCTGTGTCACTGATCACAACCCTCTGAGCTCTGTCGCACAGCCAGCTCTCCATCCATCTTGCAGTCACCTCATCTAGCCCATACTTCCTCAGTTTCCTGATGAAGATGTTAAGGGAGACAGTGTCAAAAGCCTTGCTAAAGTCAAGGTAGATGACATCTATAGCTCTCCTCTCATCCAGCCAACCAGTTATAACATCATAGAAAGCTATCAGATTGGTCATGGATTGGTAAATCCATGTTGACCACTTCCAATAATTTCCTGTTCCTCAATGTGTTTGGAGATGACATCCAGAATGAGTCGCTCCATTACCTTCCCAGGGACAGAGGTGAGACTAACGGGTCTGTAGTTCCCTGGGTCCTCCTTCTTGCATTTTTTGAAGATTGGTGTGATGTCAGCCTTCCTCCAGTCCTCAGGCACCTCTCCTGTTCCCCATGACCTTTCAAAGACAATGGAGACTGGTCTAGCAATAACATCTGCCAGCTCTCTCAGCACTCGCGGGTGCATTCCGTCAGGGCCCATGGATTTATGTATCTCCAGCTTGGCCAAGTGGTCTCTGACCTGGTCCTCCTCAACTGAGGGAAAATCTTCCTCTCTCCAGACCTTCCCCCTTGCCTCCAGGATATGGGATTCATGAGGGGCAGCTTTAGCAGTGAAGACCAAAGAAAAGAAGGCATTCAGTAACTCTGCCTTCTCTGTGTCTTCCATCACTAGGGCACCCATCTCATTCATCAGTGGGCCTAAATTTTCCCTAGTCTTCCTTTTTCTATTGATATACTGAAAGAATCTCTTCTTATTGTCTTTAACTGCAGTGGCCAAGTTGAGTTCTGAATGAGCTTTGGCCCTTCTAATTTTCCCCCTAGATATCTTCATTATATCTTGATAATCCTCATAAGTTGCCAACCCCCTTTTCTAGAGAATGCAGAGTTAATAGTCAGTGCTTTTTTGTCCCCCCAACAACATAACACTTTATATTACAAAAAATAACCTATTGGCTCATATTAAAACATTTTTTAAAAAACTATTAAAATATCATTTTTGGGTCAACAATATCTCAGGCTAGGTCTTGGAGAGTGTGAATAAAGATTGGCTTAAATAAACTAAATATCTCTGTTCATCACTTCCTAGAACAGTGTAAATAACAGATTAACGGTATATTTGGAGAGATGAGCCACAGTAGACATTATAGTATGACATACCATGACAATGTAACAGGGTCTGAAAAATAATCTGAGAGCAGGGATGTAAACTCTTGTTTATGGAGAAACCATATGTTGCATTTTGTTAAGATTAGCAGAAATTAAGTCCGAATTTGGTCTCTCGGCATCCCTGCTACACTGAAACCAAAGGTCTGTGTCGACTGTCAGAGCTTAAGGTCTGAAGGGGCACCGCAGCCATCTCTTCCAACAACCATGAAGTAAGCAACAAGGTCTGCCCTTAGCTTGTCTTTGTTTGCCTTCCAGACATTGGATTTTGTTAGCCTTTGCTTTCTCAACACCACTGAAGTTTTGATCCCCACGAAGATGTTTCTGGACTAAACACATCCCATCTAATGCTTCTCTTGGGTTAACTACATTTCTTGAGTACACTAAGCAGATGGAGCTCTTTGAGTTTTCACTATAAATCATATTGATGCTGTGGTGGTCTCACTGTACAACTGAAGAAATGTTTGTAAAGGGAAGCAGTGTCCACTATTGGACCAATGTACATGGTTTGAAAAAGCAGATGAGCTTTCCAATCTTTTCTATCATTCTAATGACACTTGTTCAAACATTTCCCATTTCGTGAATTATTAATACAGTTTTCCACAGCTATGGCTCCATTGCTGAATAATCCTAATTCCTCAGTTTTAACCAAGGATAATGCTAATATTTTTGGTCAGCATGTTACTTCAAGAGGTCAGGTTCAGCTGGTGGTCCTTGGAATCTCCCAAGTTCTTTCCAAGTTATTCTAATATAAGTTCGCACCTAAGTAGCTAAACAATCACTGGCTCCTTTCTTCCTTTTTTCTACTTTACTACCCTTATTTTGATGACATTTGCAAACTTCATTAGTAATGATTTTTAAAGTTATTGCACAGACTGTGTTGACAAATGTTTTAAGCAGTGTAGATCTCCCAGAAGAAACATAATTGCTTAATGATAATTCTTCATGTACGATTACAATTTAAGGCTGATCAATAGCTTGTTTCCAGTCTATACAGTGCATGCCAACTAAATTTTATATAATTCTGAATTTACTGGCAAATAAAATGTCAAGCAATACCAATCCCAGACGTGTATATTCTATCAGCCTTTTTTACCTCCACAAACCACACTTCTTGTCTGATCTGAAAAAGTCATCAAGTGAGTTTGATTACATCTGCTTCCCATCTTCATTGGAGTTAACTGTATTTCCTTGCATTAATTCTGTATGAATCAATCCCCATAGCAGATTTTCCATTATTTTGCCGAAGATCAATGCTGGATTGACAGACCTGTAATTACCTGGATCTGCTCATTTATCTTTTTTGAAATATTCACACATCACTGGGTTTGTTCCAAGCATCTGGATTAGTGTTTCAAAAGTTATTTTAAAATAATCGCAGTGTTCTAGAGAAGTCTGGGTCAACTCTTTCATAACTCCTGGATGCAAGCTATACGGATTTATTGATGCTAAATTCACAACTTTTGTAGCAGGCAACTGTGGTTTTAGGGTATGCCATAGAAAGTTCTGTAACTTTTCTCAGTAAGGTTCCTCTTGTTCTTATCCTCCTGGTAAACTTCTTTTTCATATAGCCTGAACTATAATCTGATCAATGACTAGGCAATGTCTATGGCGGTGCTTGTTGGTATGGCTTAAAATCATGCAAGGGAATATGCTTAAAATTAAAAAGTTACAGAAAATTACTCACAACTGCTCAAACTTCTGTCTCAGCCTTGTTTTGTTTACCTGTACAGACATAGCCCTTGGGGATAGAAGTTCTCCCTGAAGGACTTTAGCACATGGTAGAAACAAAGCGTGGTGGTACCGCTAGCTGTAGGAACGTGGTGGCCTTTTTCATCCCACAGTGTCTCCATCTTAGCTCTCCCTCACCACATCATTCCTCTACCTGCAGATCCTTTATCTCAGCTCAGTTTGGAGAGGAAAGGGAAGGAATGATCCTCTCTCCAGTTTCTCTATTGGATCATTCATAGATCACGGAGACGACGCAGACACCACTGACTCAAGCAAGGAGAGCAGAGACTGGCAATGTGTGGTCTGTGTAAGACCAGGATGGGACGGTGTCTCTCTGCCTTGAGTACTGCAACACCACAGTGATCTCACAGCTAAAGAGTTTGGGGATCATTTGTTGGCGTATGCAGATAAAATCATGAACCAGCACAGTTCAGTGCTGGCCTGAACTGGCATTAGCTTATTACTCACATTATCTGCTTATATTTTTTGACAGACCAGCATAAGTGTACTTTACCTACCAGCTCCCAGTGTGAAGACTTTCTTCACCTTCTGTGCATCCAGATGCCAGGGCTGCGGTGCTCCTCAGAGAGGTGTCAAAAAGGACCCCTTCCCAGGGAGCTGGAAAAGGCCTTTGAGGTTATATCAGCACAGCAGCTAAATCAAGGTGGATCCTGAGGTGCTCATGGCAGTCGGTTGGGGTTTTTTCAGCTAAACAACTTAGTCTTAAGGGGGTTTTTGTTTTGTTTCAGTTTGGGGTTTTTTGTGTTTTGTTGGTTGGGGTTTTTTTAAGAAGCAAACCAAAAAAATAAAGAAAACATCCTCACAAATAAACCAAAGCAAACTGGAATGAAAAATGGCTTTGACCTAATCTTGGAGAAAATAATATTGCAGAATTTGCCACCACCAAATATGTGGGAGGGCAACTGCTCCTTCTCCAGCTTGCCTGAATACACAGGATAGCTGTTGATGTTACACAGAATTCTGTCCCTTGAAAGGAAGCAAAAAAAAAAAAAAAGAGGACAGTATCAAATGTCTCTACCTTTGCTTAGGAACTTCAGGTTTTTATGTAGCTTTTTTTTTTCTTTAGTGTGAGAATTTGCAGTTACTCACCTAGCTGACCAAATTACTGAAGAAAATAAAATAAAGCAGTTCGCCTGAGACAGTATTGTTACCCAGGAAAACTTATTCTTAAGTGAAAAATTACTATAATTTCAGAAAGTATTACTGGAGGATTGAGTAAGGGAATGATGCCTTCATCAGGGGCTGATACCTTATACCCTGGCAGCTTTAGGACAGTGTGTAGCAGCACAGATTTGTTGCATTATCTTGCCTCTCAATGGATAGCATTGTGTTTGTCATATGCCTGCAAAAGGGGCTGTGGGACTGTAGCCCACCATTAATCCATTCTGTCCTCCTCTATATGGTGAACATCTTCTGACCTTGCAAATTGGCATAATCCAAACGTGAAGACTGGCATCCTGTGCCCTGCTGACAGTCAGGTATTATCTCCTTTTCTCCAGAGTTTCTGCAAAGGAAACTCTGGAAATGAAATGCCAAAAAAGCCTGCTAGAAAGCTCTTGCCTAGGTGCAGATGCATATTAAAGACCTCAGATTTAAGATACACTGCTCAGGGTCTTTGGAGAACAGTTGCCACATCGAGGGTGAGTAACAGGCTTGGGAGAGGAGGCATCTCAGTCAGTTGCATTACCAACTCTTTATAAGTGGCAGAAGATAGTAAAATGATACCAATGTCTCAGCTTTCACATGTGAAAACAGCACAAGTATCCAGTCCCTATACGATATAGAGGTCTTCTGAGATAAAGTTTGTTAATGTCTACAGAACATAGTGTGATTTCTGGATGAAAAGCAAAAAAAAAAAAACCCAGTTCATAATGCTGTCCTGGTAGGCTGCAAAAATTCACCTTGCAGGAACATGTACTTTTTTCCCTGTTGGGAAAGGAAAGAATGGGATTATCAACATGCTTTCAACTGTGAAGTTTTGATGGAAAGGTGCTGTTACCTTCCTAAGTGAAAAGTGGTTTCTGGGAAGGAAATAACATATTTTCTACAGTTTTCTGAGTATCTCTGGAAAAAAGAGATGAATTAAAGAACACTGAGAACACTGCAGGATCAGTTTCTTTGTTATGAAGGTGATTGTTAATTTCTGAATGTTGTTAATTTCTGAATGGGAAGATATGAAGGGCAAAAGAAAAATCTAGCGATTTCTCACCTCCTACTTGTCTTGCTGTGGGACATACTTTGTACACCTCAACACAATAAAGGGTGGGAAATCATCAGTAAGTTGCTTGTGTTTTCCTAAAGCAAAGCACTCAGTGATACTCAACACTACATTCAGTGTAGTGTCCCTCTACCCCCTTCCATCATTTCTCTCACAAAACTCTGCTCATCTCAATAAAACTTCCTTTCTATGACTTTATGCTTCAGCAACAAAAAGTGACTTGACTGTAACAAATGCACTAGCCCTGTACTTTCTATATTCCATACAAATTTATTATAATAGTCTATCTACTGCAGCTTATTTTTTACCTTGTGTACAAAAATAAGGTGAAAATCCTTCTCTAAAATGAAATTGCAATTAATTCTTAGGAAGGTACTACAATTACAAATGCTATTACAAATGTTCCACTCCAAAACCCCAATGAAATATTAAGTAAGTAATCATTGTCAGATAAGAAACCAGTATCAGTACTTGCTTGTATTTAATCTATGTACATACAACAATAATATTATATAACCTTAAATCAAATTTGATCATCCTCACGTTGCTCTGAAGTCAGATGCTGACCTGCATTTCCTGTGTTATAATTACACTGTCAGTACAATATCAGCATTCACCTTACAGCACAGTTAGTCTGGTAAGAGACAGATGAGGAGTGTGAGGAATTCTGAGTACTGCTTTGAGAATCCACCGTGTTCCTCCTTCAGCTAAGATACAAGGCATCAATTGAACAACTTTTAAAATTCATGGTCATTTTCTAAACCAGTGTAAGGCATGATTCCGGAAAACTGATCTGTTCAGGCCACATCATTTCTTGTGTAACTCCATTGAAATCAGTGATAATCCACCAGAGGTAAAGGTGATAGAGACATTTAGAATATCTTGGGTGCCTCCCATTTGCAGGGCAAGACATTCAATGATCTGTGGAGCAAGAGTCTTCTGCAGAGACAGCTCCTCCAAGCTGCCTTTCTGGCCACAGAGCTCCTCAAGGATCACCTCTTTACTTAGGCAGCAATTCCTCCTTGGCACCCAGTTAAATTAAACTTTTCCTGAATCACCATGCAAAAATGCTGGAAGATATGCAAAAAGAAGTTGCCTGGAAAATTCACATTTCTTTCCACCATATTGGCTTCAAAATTCTTCTGCAAGGTGCAAAGGGAATCATTGCTATAGACACTACCATCTTTCTCCAGGAGTCAGGGACTCCTGTGAATCCCATCTAAGGAAGGGACTCTCAGGATGTCAGTTCAGAACAACCTTAAAAGTCAATTAACATCTCCAAAGAAGAGCCATACACTTGTACTTTAGGTAAAAAAAAAGGAGGCTGGTCAGATAAATTATGCAGCCCTTTAAGCCACGGAGACCTCTGCAGCACCTTCATACTTAGGGGAACAGACTACAAAAGGGCAAAATATCGTCCTTGAGAGACAAACTTCATACAGGTTTTTAACAACAAGCATTTCTCCTTTCACTGAATTCTAAAGGAAAGTCACTGCAATGAGAATGAAGAGTAAGAAGAAGGGCAGACATAGAAATGCAATGTCTTAAATTATTAATGTATTTAGTTAAGTAGTTCCCTTCCCAATTAACCAACCTGGAAGACAATTTTCCAAGGAATGTTTGAAATATAATTATGGTCTTAAAAATCAGAGAACCTTAACAGATGTACTTCTTAACAAAGCTACTTTAACTTCCAGAGCCTGCAAAATTCTCATGGGCCCTAATTGGAAAGGGAACAGAAAGGAACTTAATATAAAACTCCAAGCTTTCTGAGCTGTTTCTGCTCAAATTTGGCCAAATACTCCTTCTGTGTCTTGAAGAAATAGGATGATTACCTTTCTTTCAAAATCAGATGCAGACACTGAAGGATCTTGTAAAGGAATGTGTCCTTTATAATTAATGTGTGAGTCACAGGGTTTGTTAAAATTAATAAACGGGTTCAGATCTTCCTGTTTGTGCACCATGTAGTGCTTCTAGCTATATTCCCATTGTAAAATCTTGACTGTCTAGGCTTTTGTTTTCAACCTCTCAGCTGCAAAAATCTATTCCAGATTTAAGCTCAGCAAATTTTGGGTTCCAAATTTTGGGACCTAGATCAAACTTATTGTTGCAAAATTTAAGAAAACAATAGTTTAGATCCAGATACAATCTTTGGAGCCAAAATGACAAAAGACATCAGGATTTTCAGCAAAAACAAAAGAAAAAATATAACTTAACACAGAATTCAGAAAAAAACCCGTAGTTCCAACGTCTCAGAATCAAGTTGTGGTGTTCTAAAGTTGTCAAAGAAAGGAAGATCAATCATGAAAAAGCTCTTACTTCTTTTACTCTCTGGCTCTCTGTTCTTAATCCATTTCTCTTCCTACTACACTGGTGTCAGTGCTAAGGATCTGATAATGTACTCCTATACAGATAGTTCTTCATACTCATGAAATTCCCATTGAGGTCAAGAGAAATTCCACATTAAGGCTGCTGAGTGTTGTTCCTGGAATCAGCTGAAGAAGGCAGGAGCATGAGGCCAGGTAGCCTCCATCCAAATGTGTAATATCTACTGGAAACATGAATCTACAAAGTTCCTCCCACGGGATGATTAAGAACTGTATAATTCCTAGCCTGGTGAATTCCTTGGTGTCTATGGAAAAGACAAGCCTTTTTGCTCGATAAGCACGGGACATACTTCTATGTTAAGGAGAAGTAACATCTGTTATATCAGTAGAAGTGTCTAAAGATGGGAAACCTCCTCCAAAGCAGTTTCTGCTGACGGTTGCTTTGACGAATCATCTGGTCTGTACCTTGTTGTCTTTTGCAGTTGAAAAAAGGCAGTTTATCTTTATAGAACATGCTCTACACATGTCTTTCTGTTTGACCCTTGATGTTTAGCTGTGAGCCAGGGAAATCCTGTATCTGCAGGCTTTGAGAGCTTCCCTGCAGAGACTAATGAGGACCGGGAGGAGCAGTGATGAAGGAGTGGGAAAGACAGTCCCTGAGCATGTCCCTGCTCAGTTATTCTGTGGCACCTCTGGAACCATTACTGGTGTCCCCCTATGTGGTCGTAGTCTCCTGTGGAAAGACCAGCGGTGTCTTGTGCAAATGACATGAAAAAATGTAGAAAACATAGGTGCACTAGTTAGATTAGGTAAATTTTGAAAGAACTGTAAAACAAAGGAAGAAATTTTAGTTTCATCTTGTTTTTAAAGAATCAGTTGAGCCAGATCCAAGGACCACTGGAATGTGAAAAAATGACTCCCAGGAGTTGCAGATCATGCCTACAACATGTCTGTTCCTTACTGGAAAACTTCTTTGTGAATGCTTTCCATTTATATAAATAAATGTATTTATAAAAATGGAAATACATATATTTTTTCCCCAAGGGCTTTTTTGGCTCACTATTACAAATGTCCTTTTATTTGAATGGGTTTATTTTTATTAATCCCTCTCCAGACTTCCAGAATTCCAGCCTTACTTAATTTCAGTCATCTGCTTCAAACTACAAAATAACTCACACAAGGCTGTCAATACTGGACATCCAAAATCCTTCCCTTCATGAAGTCTACAAATGTGTAGTAATATTGGGGGAGGGGATAGTTAGTGACACACTCAAGACCAACATGCAGCAACCCAGGAGCAACCCAATCTTTGTGATGTGAAAGACCAACAGACACTATAAAAGCACAAAATATCTCTTTTCCCTTTCTCCTTTTTCTCTCTTTTTTTTTTGTTTACTTTTCCTTTTGTAATATGAGTTAAAAAGAAATATGTATGCTTATTACTTTTGTAAGATTGCTATGAATTATTTAGCTAAAAAATAATTGCAGCAGGCATAGTAGGGAAAATTACCCACAAAGCCAGCAAAACTGCAAGTCAACCTGCCATCATCAGACGCACAATCATCATTAATTTTAATGAGATGCAGGAGTATGCAGTTCAGCAGGAGGAGGAAAATATAGGCACTTCTCAAAAACCTGCATTGTAGGCTGAGGGAATTTTACTAGCACTCCAGATCAATAGTGGAGACAGCAGTCAATATTAGTAGACCTCACAATCATCATTAATTGAAATCTCTCAATCTTCAGTTTGCATTACAAAGCAGCTAGTGCCTTAATGAAGAATGAAATATCTTGCAATGTTACAGCTTCCCAAACTCCTGCAACATCCTTCTGGAGTAACAAGGCTGCAAAGAGTGGCTTGACCCTCTGTTGTAAGCGCGTCTCTGTACCTCCAGTGCCACACACAGTCACACACATGCATGTATGCGTGCTCCTCATATGCCAGTGTACTGTAACGAAGGCAATTAAATAACATCCAAAAATTAAGTGTCTGAATTCAAATAAAGTAGGTCAAGAAACTTTAAAGTGCAACATGAGAGTAGAAGAAAACAAAACAAACCACCAAACAGACACAATTTATACAGAACTGAAAATGTGGGTATTGGACAAAATACATAAGGAAAAAGGTAAACTTTGAATTTGAGATGGAAAAGTTGGAGACAGATAAAAAAGATTTTGAAATGTAACAGCTCATACTAAGGCAAGTTTTCTGGTTTTGTCTTATTCTCTCTCTTTTCTTTTTAATAGAGTGAATAAAGAGGCATTTGGAAAAAGATCAGGGAGGCTAAAACATAATAAGAATCATTTGCTAGTTGTCAGCCTAAACGTTAAGATGATTGAAGCTTGCAATTGTTCTGTCCTGCCATATGTTAGTGTCTGTGTAAAAGAATCTGATGAAGATGATGAGATAACAATTTTCTGGCTGTAATGAGTAAGGAAGATAGGAAATTGCTGGGAAAATTGTGGGATTAGGGCGCATTTATGGCAGAAAATTGCAAAGAACTCTCAGAGCAAATGCAGGTAGGTAGTGGCTGAAGTATTTATTGATTCCAAAAACCAGTCTTTTCATAAAGTCTGGCAAAAAGAAATGCTTCCAAGTTTTATAATGCAAACCCATAATCACATGCATACATTAAAAGTTATTTATTTTCACCACCGCTCTTTCATTCTCCCTATCCTCCCCACGAAGAACAGTTGTGAGTGAAAATTCTCAGGTATAAGCCTCTTTTGTATTCATGTTTTCTTAACTGCTTTCTTCTATTATTTCATGTGAAAGAAGAAACTGTAACGTCCCTTCCACCATCTCTCAAGAATTATTATAACTGATAGTAATAATAACATATAATTGTTCCCACAGCAGTTCTGTTCAAAAGCCTGAAGACAAATACCTGATTACACAAGCCAAGATAAAAGTACAAATCCAAAAGGATGCACTTTTCCTTTTTAAATTTTCTATCTTGACTCCTGTCTTCATTAAAATATTCCACAACTTTTTCCCTTTTTATTTCTCTATTTCATTTTTTTCCTCTTTCATCAACTCTTCATGCTTCCTCTTGTCATTCTGTTACAGTCGATGTACTATTGGTCTTAGTTTACAACTCCTTTGATCTCTTACTTGTTTGTCCTATAGATTCTTCTGCTGTGGTTTTTCACTTATGCAAGATCAAATATGAGAAATAGCAGAGACAATTTGCCTGGAGCTGGGTTAACAGAACTGGGTTTACTCATCTTGAAAAATTGTTTTTATGTGTTATTGTTTTTCATCTTCTCAGCACAAAAAAACAATCCTTGCAGAACTTTTCTGTGAAGGAACCAAGAAATCTGCTGCGACAAAATAGCCAATAGCCCAGCAGATCAGATGCTCAGTGGAGCTGATGAGTGGGAATGACATGCCAAGGCTAGTTCAACCTAATTCCGGTAACTTGAAGCTTAACTTTCTGTCAAGAAAGTTGATAGTTCAGCATTTTAGTCACAAGTTTTCTCTTTATTCTAGGTTTGACCCAGAAATTCCACCCTTAGAATTATTTTTAATCAAAGACCTATCTTTATACATATATATATGTATATATTTAAGATTTTCAGTGAATCAGTATTGAACAATGAAGAACTGGTTTGGACTTTGTGAGTGCACTGTATTCCTTTTCTTATGTTTGTAGGATATACGTCAAGCTGGTGCTGGCTGAAGGATAAAATTAATCTCCAAAGTTCTAATGCCTTCAGACACATTTTACCTGAGATTCAAAACCTACCTCAGCATTTTGAAGAGTGCTGAATCATATTCCTAGTGTTCCTCTAATTTGTGTTTAAATGTTGTTTCAAATCAATGAGTAAGAAATCCTAAAAAGAAGGAAAAACTTCAAGAAGCCTGACTGGTTTTTTCTCTCTTTGAAATTTCCTGTTAATGCACAAAACTTCATTACTCTAGGAAATGGTGGCCCTCTTGTCTCTATGGACATGAAGTACTGTGATTCCAGGCAGACTTTGGGAAGGAGGAACAAGCTGGCACTTGCTCAAATATGCATTAAAAGAGAGGGCTGCCAAAAACTGGAAAATTGAAGAATCTACTCTAAGGGTAATGATAAGGAAAGAAATTAACCGTTTTGATCTTTAATAATCTGCCAAAATGATGTAATCCATGTCCTTTTAATCTTTATCTTGGGAATAAATTAATGCATTGCCATTTTTGTTTCTTTTTGTTCTTACTGAAATTTTCGGTCACAGAAATGAGGTGAGATAAAACTGTAATGACTAATGCGGTCCCAAAGAAAAAAGCAGGCTGTTGAACTGGTTTGGGGAATGTGGATTTATTTCCATTGATAAAATTGTATCTCATTATGACAAGTTTCTTGAATAAACTGTAGGCATTAGTTACTTCCATTTTGCCCACAAAATACAGCTTGGTCAGCAGTATTTTCATTTCTGTGTAAGAAAATCATGGTGTCAAGCACAATATCCAGGACCACACTACAGTGAAGTCAGGATCAAGAAGGAATCAGGCTCTAGAAGGGGACTATGCAAAGATTAGTATTACATATATTTGTGGATTTTTGTCTGAAAACACTGTGTTGATACTCTTTTTTGGTGTTAAGCTGTTTGCTGATTAAGTTTCAAAGCGGGTGTTAGTTCTGTATAACAGTTTTTTACATCGAAAAGCAAGTAGAAAATTTGCAACTTTTTTTCCTAGAATGTTCTTTGTGTGTTTAATTTTTTCATCTGTTCTGCTTCAGAGGCTTGAGGATACACTTATGATCTACTTTTTTTCCTCTTCCCTTGGATCATGCCAGCTATAGGACGTAGTGGGGTTCAGGATATTGACCTCCATGAGGTACTTTTTACCCTCCAAAATCATGAGATTACACAAAAGACCTGACCAAAGAGCCTGACATGTGTGGAAAACAGAAATAAAAATCATCTACTTTATATTTCTTTCGAGATAGAAATTCCAAATTGAAAATATTTGGAATCTGGCCCGATGTTTATGTAAAATTCAGTAAGACAAAGATTTTCAAGCTTTTAATAAATAATTTCTGATACGCAAATTTTATCTACTATTAGTTCTAGTAATAAATTTGTTAAAATGGGCCAGCTAAGGAAAGAGAAATAACTGAGAACAAGTGAAGGGGAGAAAAAAGAAAAAAACAGATCACTGTTAAATGATTCTTTGAGCAAAAAGGAATTTTTACATAAACTTCTATGAGAACATTTATGTTTAACATTATTTTTTATCAGTGACTAGCCACAGTGCTCACTCAAACAATGTTAATGCTACTCCCTCCACTAGCTGAAGCTCAGGCAGAAATTCTGAGAGGATGCGCTGGCATATTACAATTATGGTCATGATAACGTCAAAATGTCACTAATGAAATGAGGTAGTGTTGGTGGACACAAACATTTCTCCATTTCTGGATGACTCCATATTATTGCCCTCAGGGTAGGCTGAAGCTTTTTGTGTCAGAGCTACTATGCATTAAGATGTTTTTAAGATCTGAAAAGAGCGTGCCTAATTTAATCTTTTCATCCTTTCTTTTTCTTTCTNNNTTTTTTTTTTTTTTTTTTTTTTTTTTTTTTTTTAATGTGTGTGTGTGTGAGATAGGCAACTAGCTAAATTTACTGGAAAATTTTGGTAAAACTTACTGGCAAATTTTATACAGGAAATGGTTATATTCTTTTTGTTTGGTTTTAGTTGAAAGAAATAAAAAAATATTTCTTAACCTTAATATTTTCCTCATCAAGAATTTAATCTGAGAATTTACATAGGTTTTAAAAAAAGTCTTCCACTGGGCTGTATATGTGGAAGTGTGCAACAAGCTACATACAAAGTCTATTGAATAAGTCGGTGCAAGAGCAAAATAGGATCAGAATGAAAAAGTGAGGTAAAGCTCTCAATCGGCGTGACAAGCAGTGGTGACTGCATAGACATCTTCAGCAGAGGTCATCCCTTTTGTTTTTTGCCATCTTCTGCTTCGAGTCTTTCCAAGCAGAAATTTCAAATTATACTCCTTCATCTATTAGGTGATAATCTGCATATGCACAAGTCGTCCCTTTGGAACTGTATTTCCCATTGTTTTAATCTCACTTTGCTCACTGAGCTGTAAATCATGCTTCATCCCAGTTCTCCCTTTACAAACGAGGTTTTAACTGCTCAGCACAGGTGCAGAATTTGTGCCTTGCTTTAAGGCTAGGAACTGCTAACAAAACACTAGATGGGAATGATTTGTCACCCAGTATTCTGCAAATCCTGCAGCATGAAAAAAAACACAACCCAACACTTTCGCAGGAAAAAAAAAAAAAAGATACATCATTACTGAAGATTCTGAAGGATTTTGAAAGGGTTGCTTTGCCATTTTTCTTTTAAAAAATCCAATAAGGGGATTCCGACAACCACGCAGCTATCAAGTGTTGTCAATAAGGTTTCATGAACGTATGATTCCCTGTTATGGCATATTAAAAATGTTAATCATTCAGTGTGTCTGTATTTAACTCCAAAGAGAAATCCCACTGCATTGTTTAAAGACGCTAAGAATTTATTGGGTTTTTCTCCAGAGAATATGCTGACTATGAATGTGTCACAATGGTTATGTACCTAGTGAAAAAGTCTTAGAAACAGAAACTATATTTTGCTGCAATCAAAGCAGTATAAATAAGTAGCCAGCATTTTTCATTGATTTTCTATGAGAGTGACAGTAAGTTTAAACCTTTCAATCATAAACATGATGCAAGGATTGGTTTTGCCTGCCATATCATACTGCCATTTGAGTTTTTAAAGAAGAGGTTTGAGAAAAGAAAATACTTTAAAAAAACCCCAACATGATAAAAACTAAAATGGATGGCTCTGGTCTGGATTCAGAAGGGGTCACTGCAGTGAGAATGGAGCTGCTTGAAAGGGCTCAAAATTTATTTTGATTCTTTGACAGTTTTGCACTCAAGGTGAAAGGAGCTGCTGACGTCAATCCCATTTGATAGGCAGTGATTCTCCACTCTATCTGACATTAATTAATTCTCTTTTTAGCAGGGTCAACAATCAGAGCAAAGACTAAATAAATCACGAATATCTTTGTGGAAATCAATGAAGTTACACTCGTGAAAAGTAAGCTTGAGAGGAGAAAGAACCCCAATAAATGTAGTTCATTATTCATTTCACTTAATTGCTGTGGAAAATAAGTGCCTTTGAACTTACTAAGCCATTAGTAGAAGACACTCAACCCCTGTCTTAAAGAAAAGTGTGATTAATACTTAAGTGTTTCTCCGCATCCCGAAGCCATCATATGAAATGATGATCCCACCAGTGGGAGCTTTCACCACTGGACAGCAATCGAATTGTTTCAAAGGATCAGGTGGGAACGAGGAAAAGAAACATTTCCCGGAATTCAGAGTTAAAATAAGGCTTTGATTTTGCAATTAGTCTGCAATATACTAATAGACTCTGTGAAAGAATATCTAAGCTGTGAATAAATTCAATTATCTTTAGCTGTTACATCTCCTGTCAACTCTTTCTTCTTCGTGTGAGGAAAGGCTTGTCCTTCTGCTCACTCTATCTCCACCGCTTACTCTGGTCTGCCTTTGCCATGCTCTACATGCCGGGGTGGACCTGATCCTCAGGCCATACAGATCTTCTTAGGCAGAGTTGTGACCTGGCCCCTTGAAATAATGCTTCTCACATTCTGTAATCAAGATGCAACTGCAGAAGCCAAGACACTCCATATCATTATCCTGTGTTATTTTTAAAATCTGGGACACATTGTTATAATGAAGATATTGCAAGTTCCTGGTGAATCTAGACTTTGAAGAATATTTGTTTTCAAATCAATGCAAAATTAAGTGAAGTTCCTTACTATTTCATATGGATCACAAAATCATTATCAGTAGTAAAGAAATTTTGCCTTTTATATGGGACTGTCACCTGTATGAAGTTAAGAAGATAGTTTTAAACTATTAAATTTGTTTTCTGATGTCACTAGTCTGGTTTCATTTCTCTTTAATTTTTCTAGCTGATTTAACTGAAACTGTTTTAAATCTTTCTTAATTAACAATGAATTCACAAGTCTTTAGGTCCATAAAATCTGAATTTGCATCTGAAAGTCTTTAAAATTCTAGGAAACTTAAAACTACTGTTCTATTTCCGTGTTATGAGTTTTTCAATCCATCTAGATCAATACAAAATACTTGTTATTATTTCTCAAATCTATAATTTGTAGACAAACACATACATCTTAAGGAAATTACCTAAGTCAGTCATATATAGATTTTTTTTTCAGAAATGTAAGCTTTCCAATGTGCTACAAATAACACAATTCCACTGCATAATATCACTGTTACTCCAGAGTTTATAAGAAGGAAAAAAATATTGAATAGCTATTTATGGTGATTAAAATAGTTCATCCAGCATTTGACCGTCCACATTCACTCTTGGCTTACTAGAGGGCAAACCAGTGCGTAACACAGGAATGTTCAGGGACATTTACCGGTACTGCAAGGCAGAATATAGAGAACTCTGATCCATGTGAACAATTAATAAAGTAATTTCATTGATTCATTTCCATTAGTAGAAACACTGACATAGACCATCTAGACTAAGTGTAGCTTAGTTAGTGAATTACTTTTCTGAATACAAAATATAGGTGTTAATAAGTATCTGAAAGATGGAAAAAGACCCAGTATGCCACCCAGTTTTGTTCCTTTCCTGCTGTGTTAAGCATTGGTCTGTTTGAATCCCAGCATAGCATAAAGGCATAAACTGATACATTTTGACCACTGTTTACATTAAGAAGTTTATGAGCCTTAGAGTATGAAAACTGTGAATTTTCTCCAGAAAAAAAAACAAGCATAGAATGGTAGAATCTTCCCCCAGCTCAAAGCAGGGTGACCAACAGCAGGTTGCTCAGGACCATGTCCAGTTAAGTTTTTAGTATCCGCAAGGATGGAAACTCCACAGCCCCTTTGGGCAACCTGTGTCAGTATTTGATCATGATCGCTGTAAAAAAAGCTTTTCTTATGTCTAAATGGAATTTCCTGTATTACAGCTTGGGCCCAATAACTGTATTTGAGATAGTCCAAAAGAGTGTGGAATGTAGAAAGACTGTAGCCTAAGAGGAAGTGTTTTTTGGACGAAGATATGAGAAGTTTGGCAAAGGAAGACTATAATCATATTTGTGATTAGATCCAAATATCTACTTAGTGTTTTTCACATATTTCTAGAAAGTCTATTATAATGTCTTGTAAGTGTATGCATGTCTACACTATCATAAAAGTCAGATCCCTCATTTACTCCAAGTCCCACTCTCTTCATCATGCACTCTGTGTATGTACAACTTCACACCCAAGCTCTCTTTCAGAGTAAAGAAGTTAGACCTTTCAGGGATGAAATTTGATTGCGGTTCTGAGAACATTTGCTCTGGTGGGCTGTAAAACACTTATCGCATTATCTCAAGCATTTTGAACTGAGAAAACAAACAAACAAACAAAAAAGCCAGGCAACCAATCAACCAAAACAAACAAATAAAACAGTCACAGGTGTGCAAGCAGAAATCTGGCTCAAGTGGTAAGCAGTTTAGATGCAAACAGTTTGTTCTTGAAGCAGTTAGCTCTAATCTAGATGGACATGAGCTATTCAGAATCACATAGTTGGGGGATCAAGGATTGGTATGAACATCCTAAACAGTGTAGATGTAGCTGTAGAAATATTAGATATCAAGAAAGTTTTGGGATTTGGCAGTTTTCTCTTCTGAGGGTAGTAGTTCTTGCTGAAGCCAAGGGGATCACCTTGTATTCTGCTAGGGAAATTCAGACCCAAAAGGGGTGAGGGTAAGGTCCTTTGCGTAAACTGGCACATCCTTGCAGGGTGCATGACTGAGGAAGCAAAACAGTATGAAAGAGAAAGATTGCAGAGGAACTGTTTTGAGATATAATTCAAGATAACTCTGTTCCTATGCTTCTTATCACCATTCCTGCAGATTTCCTAAGTATAATAAATTTTAGTTTTATGTAATGTCTTTTTGAATGTCTTTTTTACCTTAGTAAATTGCCAGTGAAATATTGCTAGGTTTCAAAGAATCTAGGAATCACCAGTTATTAACTGTGGTTATTGCTGACTGTTATATGCAAAGGCATGGACTTTACTGTCAGAGACAGGTGGGTTTTCATTCGAGAGGCATTCACATGCTTGGGCTGTCCCAGGATAAAGACACTGTGAAGATGAGACACTGGAGTTTCTCCACAAGACAAGATCACCAATGTCACACTATAATTCAAAGACATGTTGTAAAATTGTAAAAAAATTGAACGTAAAAAAAAATATTAAACCATGTCTTCCCATCAGTTTTGCTTTAGAACAAAGGTAATATGTTAGTTGCTCCAAGTGAAAAACATGTACCTTTTGAGAAGTGATCCCAAGGCTAAAATATCTGCAAGGTCTCAGAAGAGATATGATTACAACGTCATTGCAGTATGGCTCAGGCGGTAATACATCCATCTCTAATCCCTGAATGCTGTTGCTTTGAAAACTTTTTCCCACAGTTGAGGAAGGTGGGATTGTCACCCGAGAAGTGTTGCAATGTCCTATTGTTCCTAAACCTGGAATCTTCCGACCTTCTCTTCAGCACCTGTCCGAGGCATCCAAATTAAAGATGGAGCTGCTTTGGGTTCACTGAGGAGTCAGAGGAGGGAAGTAGGCAGCTGGAGATCTTGCTCTCTGCCTTGCTTTCTTGCAAATGCTTTTGTCTTTCACTTTACCTCTATGGAGTGAGTGGGAAACCTCGGTTAAGTATCTAAAATTAAATGCAAGAAATGCAAACAGAGCTTTGAATGGATTCCAATCCCCCCAAACAAGACTGGTCCATATTATAATCTGTCCACTGTTTCTGGATTGACAGCTCTCTAAAATTACCTGTATGATGTTCCCAATGCCAGAAAGTCAACGAACCAGCAAAGAGGCAGGGTTGAAAGAAATTTAGGGAACCACAATCAGGTTGCAACCTTTTGCCAAACAGATGATTTTTCATAAATTAAAAGAAAAAGAAACTCTCAAACTTTCTCACCAAGTAATTTTGAACTAAAAGAAATCTTTTTAAAAAATTGAGCTTGTGGATAAATTGTGTTTTTTCATAAAGACATAACAAGACAGACACTTCAGACAGATACTTGTATTGTCATTGCTAACTTCTAATGACATTGTATTGGAGCTCTATATTTGTTGGCAGCTGAGAAGTTTCTGCTTGCACAGAATAACCTGTGGCCTTTACTTCTGAGAAAAGACAGGCAAGTAAAAGAGATCAAAAAATGAAAAGTACCTTGTTTCCCTTGTATTCCAATCACATGCTGTTGTGAACAATGTTGGTGTGCTTTAGGGATTCCCAGATCCTTTCTGTTTCCTTGCCTTAACTCAGAGTGCAGATGAGAATCATTAAAATTTATTGCCTTTCTTGTGATGGCAGATGCCAAAGACGTTATTGCCTGCTACAGCTTTAGCAGCCAGAGTAAAATCAACGGCTCTGTCCTGTACCAATGAAAACAGTGAGAAGATTTTCAGTCACCTTTGTAAATTTTAGGTGGTGATTAGGATTTACTTATGTCCCAGGTTGGCGCTGGTCTATATGTCTCCTTCCAAAACAATCCCTGTGACCTATGTGTCTTCTAGTGCTATGCTGAAATTGTGGAAATATCTCACTTCTAACTCTATGAAGAAACCAAACAAAAACTGCACTATGCAGAGAGCAACGGTAAGTTAAAGCAAGTCTCTCCGGGTCTGGAAGCCCTCTAGCTCTGTAAGGTGGTGCCCTGCTTGGTCTAATCTGTCTGGCAAGGACCTTGGGGAAGGGTGAGCAGCAGAGGGCTGAGGACCTGAGAGCAGCCCTCTGCCTTCTGGAGCTGTGTTTTGAAACTTTTCAGAAGTAGGGAGAAATTCTGCTTGCCTAAAACACCTGAAAAGGTCATAAGTTTGAAGTGCTGTGTAAGAAGTTAAATTTCTTGAACATTTCTGAGTATTTCTTTCACTGAAGCTCCGTTCCTGAGGTGTGGTATACACAGTGGGATTATGAAAAGGAATAGATGATGCACATAAACTGAGAACAGTTAGTAACGTGTACCTGCTGATTGTCTAAAAGGTAGTTACAAGCAAGTGCAGAAACTTCAACTGGCTCACCAAAACACACCTGAATCCTTTGTCTTTAAGCAGGACAAGAATTCAAAGAGTGGAAATTCAAGGAAACTCAACCCTTGGCTTTCCATAACTCTGCAGAATGAAGTATCCAGGAAAGTTTCTCACAGGAGTTTCAAAGGACTCAGAAGTGCACATTCATATGTTGCTTGGATTTCAACCACGCCCTGAGGTCCTCACACAAAATTGGCATCCTGTTGTGTCTGGTATTGAAGAACCTCACAGGAAGGTATAGCTCATATACTGCATTATTCTGTCTGTCCAGTCTGTAATTAACTTTCCAACTCATCTACTACCGCTTATTAAATCAAGATGTTTGTTGATTCCTACATGTTTCTTGAATTGTCAGATTGCAGCAATGGTGGTGTGAAAGAAATCCTAAAAGAAAATGAAGCCAAATGTCCTTTTGAGCTCACTATCAAATCTCAGAGTAACTCTGAAAGTTCTAACAGCCACCAGAAAAATTATGTTCTAATAATGTTCTGTGTTCCCTTGATTAGCTCTTTGTAGCTACTTGTAAGACTTCAGAATGATGCATCATCATTACTTATTTTTTAGTTTTTGGAAAAATCCATATTGTGCTAAGTGCTTCTAGAGTACAGGTGAAAACAAAGTCCTTACCCATAAATGTGAATGGTCTAATAAAAGAGAAGATGAAGGAAATAGAGGGAGATATTTTACTTATTCTTAAATAGCTCTACTACTACTTAGACAATCTTTTTTTCTTCCACAAAGAATCTGAGATACAGTTTCACTGGACCCTTTTTCACTTATATTCAATCTCTTTTTTCAACTCGTGTTCACTCATGGGGTAAATGAGACTGATAAGCAAAATGGATTAAATAGCATGGTCTGGACTCCACTGAAATCAATAAAAGACTTTCTGCTAACTTCAGTCAGCTACAAACTATGCTTTAATCAGCCAGGTGCGTTTAAGTGTCACTATTTCCTTTAAATTAATTTTAAATACAGATAAAGAAAATTATCATAATTGGCCCAGATTCTATTTCTGGGATATCCAATCTTGGAACACTACAGCCTGAAATACCTCCCTAAAAAAAGATGAGATTTTTGTGCATGGGAGAGGAGTGGAAGTCAGACAAGCATATAGCTCTGCTAAAACTATTAAACTTTGTTCAATAATATTAGGTATCTGTATGCCTGATTTCTTCAGACTATAAACTGCTTGTCCCCATATGCTTCTAAAGCAATTAACACTTTTCTGGCACTTTGAATTACTGTTACTATTGTTGTTCAAATGGCGGCAAGACAAATTAGGTGTCCCGTATACAGAAAGTGAGAAGCGTGTTTTGACCGTCATCAGTAGGAACTTTTGCTGTGTTTGTGATTTGAAGTGTACTGCTGGTACCAGCACAAATACTGATACGAACACTGATGATAATTGCTGTGATGGCCAAGTGTCCCATTTGGCAAGTGAGAGCAGATCTTAGCCTTGAACCTAGAAGTGCACATTATTTAACGTGCGTTATTTCATGCACTATGTGAGGCCGTAAAATTGTAACTGAACTGTATGGAGAACATGTCCTTCATCTCCGAGTGCATTCCAATTCTGCAGAAATCCCCAAAAAGACAGGAAGAGATTTTAAGATATTTAGGATTAAGTGAATGTCTGAATGAATAGAATGAGTAGAATATGCAGGACATCCTCTCTCCTTCCCATTCACTAAAAAAGAGTCAGAAGCTCAAATAGACTGGATGTTCGACACCTTCTTCCCCTGGCTGTAGCCCAGTCAGTCCACAGAATTATGTGTATTTAATCAGAAACATCAGGGGGAACCAGCATATCTGTTTGAAATCTGGATCATGTCTGACAGATTTTCCTCTGAACAAAAAGATATGTGGTGTACCAGGCTTCAAATGCCTTATTTCCTTTTCCCTTAAGGAAACAGGAGACCACTGATACTTGTTTTTTCCTTTTCTCATTTTGTGCAACAACAGTGATATTTTTCCTCACTCTACTTCCAGAATAAAAAGTTCCTGTTTGAGTTCATTTCAAACCATGGCCAGGATGAATGATGGGTTTTCATACTGACAACAACATGCATAGATTCACATACCTATTAGATACCAGACTGAAATCCTACAAACAATATTTTTTTCATTCTTGTAACTCATAAGGCCAACGACTGATTTTGCATGTGGGAGTGTAAGAAATATATTTCCTCTTCTTCTCTAATTCATGCTCCTCATCTTCGTTTCTTGTGGTGAGACAGGCATAAAAGCCTGAAAGCACAATACCGTCCCTTTTGCGCTCTTTTCTGTCCTGTCCTACAAAAGAATTTTGCAGATGCAACTTGAATCCTGTGTCTATCTCATCTGAGGATTCTTCCACAGCTGGGAAATTATGCCCCTTATAGAGGAAGAGAAATAGAATATACTATATGTGGAGTGTAGGGGATAGAACAGTATTAGCACACTGTCACTGTTAGTATTCTTGCCCTCTTGAATAGGTAGTGTCAATATCTGTCTGGGGATGAATAAGTCAAATTCGGTGGGTGTGCAGATGACATTTCAGGCTTACATGCACGAAACACCTTTTATTCCAAGATTGAGCCTCACACCCAGTCTGCCAGGGTGGCTGTGGCCGCAGCTTCTGACACATCCTTCCCTTTAGATGATTTTCCTTTATGAGGTCGTGCTGCTGCTGTTCAAAAAGACATCGCAGAGAGATGCTTTCACCCTTTCTGGAGTCCCATCTTTGCCTGTATTTGCTCTTAAGAGTCCTCACAAACTGTGTTAAAGGACTGCAATTTCTACAAAAACCTGTGCATACAGGAAGAAATTCTTTACTGTGAGGGTGTTGAGGCACTGGAACAGGTTGCCCAGGGAAGTTATCAATGCCCCAGGCCTGGAAGTGTTCAAGGCCAGACTGGATGGGACTTTTAGCAGCCTGGTCTAGTGGGAGGGGTCCCTGCCCATGACAGGGGGTTAGGAACTAGGAATCTTTAAGGTCCTTTCCAACCTGAACCATTCTGTGAAGCCACTCCGGAAACAGGAGGCAGTGCCATTTTTATCTCTACCAAGCACTGCGGTCTCACAGGGGCTCTAGTAAGTCTCTGTGATTGCAAAGAGATTGCTGAGAACCATTCAGTAAACATGCACTTAAAGAGAAGATGACCACTGATATCACCAGGACTCGTTCACAGGAGATCTGGTAGTCAGTCTCTGATTTGTCCTTTGATGAGACAAACAGCCAGAATCTGGACATTTGATTTGCAACTGCTCGAGGTTAACCCGCAGTGGAAAATCCACCCACAACTTCTTGACCATCACTTTTTAGGCTACAGTTTTTGTCTTTAACAGAACTGAAGCAAACTGTTGTGCTAAACAGCACAGCATTAAACAGAAGTTTATTATTTAAAGACGTCTGAGGGATAAGCTGCAGGTGAGAGTTTTGCCAGTTGTATCTGGTATTCCCATGATCTAGCAGCAATATAACCCTGTAGAGACACATCCCATAGACCAGTATTGAATTACCCTACTGCCATGTACGTTCTTAATGAAACATTAGCACCTTTGGGACTTGACAAGTTTCATCCATGATTACTTCAGCACAGGTATTATGAAGAAAGCAAGCTGAAAGACAGAAATATGTTTTGGTATTTATTTTAATTCCAGAGTAACATATCTGTTCTAATTAGAGAGGTAGCTTCCAGGCAGATGTTCAAATCACATGGGAATTCATATGCCAAATGCAAGATTAATGGGCTCACATGCTAATGAAGCACTCTTTCACTTTCCACGCCAGAGAATAAAAGCACCAGCCCTTCAATGGTGAAGCTGAAGCTACATCCTTCCTTAGCTGCAAAGGTTTATTCCTGTGGGATTCTTCAGACATTATTTCACTGATTCATCGAACTATCTTTTTAGCTTTATCCTTTTCATGCCCTATAGTAAAGGGCTTAGCCCTTTTCTCCTCACTTAGGCAAAACTCATAATTTGCATGTCTAGGTTATATAGTACCATCGCTCTGTGAAGCATTTTCATCCTGCTTCTGATGAGGCACTAAACAGAAAACACTTCTCCTAAACAAATGAGTACTGGCTTGGTTATAAGAAGTGACATTTCAGTCTGCGCCCTGGATAATAGACCAAAAGTCAGTTTAGTGTCAAAAAATAGCAAGTTGCCTGGTTTTTCATTTTGTTTTCTTTCAGTGGTAGGCAAGCTGACTGAGATTCTATCTCCACCATGAAAAAGGCCTTTATTTTGTGTTATTAAATGAAAGCTGAGCTTATCACTGACATCACAGGCTAGTCCTAATGGCTTTTACAATGGCCTTAATGGCCAGCCTGAGAGACTCCCTGGGCCACATTCTCAGGCTGTATAAACTAACGAATAACCAGACCCTCCATTTTTAGTACTTCCTTTCCCCCATGTGTCATTTTCCACCCAGTTGTAAGTTACAGTTTTTTACTGTGTCTGAGATTTGGCCTCACAATTTTCATACAATTAATCATTTTTTATACAAGTTCCTACTTGAAGTCTCAAACCTCTATGTTCAGAAGGTCGGGTTCAAAGTGTTCATGGGTATAGCCTGATCTTCTTGGCCATCTTTGCCCACACTTGTGTGTATGGCTGTGCCTTAGGGTGATTTAGGAATTCCCTCCACCAGCTTATCATTGGTTTTGTAGAACCCAAATTACCTTCATTTTCTTTGAATTTTATGGAAAGGAAATAAAACATCATAAAATATTGTTCCCAAAAGGGCAGTTGTGTAGTATAATCTGCATTTCTCTTCTATTTCAGGCTGCCTCAAGAGGACACTGTGTTGCCAAGGTTATACAGCTATAATCATCATGTATTTATGCAAAATAAGAACTATGTAATAGCGCAGCATTAAACATGATGAGATTATTAAAAGGAAAATTCAGATGAACATAAGCCTTTTTTTCTAATACTTCCTTTTATAGGTGTTTGAACTGAAACTTTAGTCAAACACCTGCATATATCTGTTTCTTCAGTAGTTCACCATTCTCAATAGACTAAGAAAATTAGTGGCTTTGTACATTTATTAAATACTGTGATTTCCAGGACACAAAATGTTCTTCGTGAGAAACTGTCTTTTCAAATTAGCTCTAAAGGATCCATATTTTGTAAACACAAGTATTCAAACACTGGATGGTTTGTAGCCAGAACCAACCACACCAGAACTATTAGCCATTTGGATGTATTAACTGGTGTGTATGGTGTCTCCTAACAAGTACCACATGCCCTTAGCTCCCAATTGGTCACAGAACTGAGCACACACCTTAAGCCCTATAAGTCCTTCCTGTACGGGGCAGGTTGAGGATCAGGCTGCCAGATCCACTGGTTCTCGTCTGTCCTGACTCCAGAGACAGAGAAACATCCCTCTCTGAGTATGGACACAGGTCATCACCACTGTTGTTGATACAATGGAGGGTCATTTTGCTGCCTCAACCATGTAGCAACATAACAACATGTAACGTGTAAGAACACAAGGCCATCTCCAGATTTATAGGATTTTACAGTGTTGTAGAACATCGGAACAGATGCTCTGGATCAGGTCCAAGCCTATCCAGCCTGATGTCCTGTTTCTGTCAGTGACAAAGGTGAATATCCAGGGAAGTACAGAGGAAGGTGGAAGTGTACAGTGATATTTCCCTAAACAGCCTCCGCTACTTGTTTCCATTCATAGATTTATCTTCCTTGTTCACTCTCCCCTTGAATCAAAGTGGTCTTTGAGCACACATAGCATCCTGTAGCAGCAAGTTCCCCACCTTGGTTACACGCACTGGGAAAAAATACTTTTGTTTGTATTCAGCTTACACCTTGCTCATTTTACTTGGTGCCCCACTGTTTTTGTACTGCTATGGAATGGTGAGCAAGCCATCCTGATGTACCATCTACACACCGCTCAGTTCATAAACATTTCTCGTATCTTTTTAGACCTGTTCCTTTCCCACAGTGGTGTCATCTGGTTTATTTAGCATTTTCCTCTGAGGAAGCCTTTCCACTCCTTCAGTTGTCCTTGATGGTTTTCTCTAATTTTTTTTTCCATTTTTCTGGCAACTTGTGAGATAGCAAGGATCAGAACTGCCTGTGTAAGGGGAATATAAAATCTGCCATGCCTCAATGATCCTGAGAACAGAAAATGAGGAATCAGCCCTTGCACAAGTCCTAACGTCTTCATACAGGTTCTATCAGAATTTGTTATCTTATGTTCCCAAAAGCAGTAGTTGTGCAACAGATTTGGTTGCCTTTCAGTCAGGTGTAACATGATTCCTGAATGTATATTACTCCACACACCCAAGAAACCAGGCTGAGAGTCCGCATTATAATTTTTCAAGTTGCAAAGCTAGTTTAAGAGCAATCTTCCCCTCCTATGTTGGTGCTCTGATGTGGCAATTCAATTGTCTGGGTGACCATACTCCAAACTGGTTCAGTGAAATGATCTAAGCGAACAGACACTCTCTCCCACCCTTCCTCAAATGTTGTTTTTCTTTGTTTATTAACCTGCATCACTCCAGCTGTCAGCAGCGATACCAACGAGTGAATTAGCCTTACTGAAGGACTGATAAGAAGCTTCCCCCACCAGAGGTGGGGAAGCAGAGAAAGGAATGAGCAGGTGAGAGCAAAAAAGGGGATGGAACTTCTTAAACTGGCTTTCCACCAGCAAAATCCTCATGTGAAACCATGGTCTCAGAGGTGATGAATAGCTGCACTGATTTCATCAGTTGTGCTTTTCTCAGGGAGGGATTCTGCAGGTGAGAGGGATTTGGGGGGGTTTCCTGGGTGGAAAGGTTTTACTTTTCTGCAGGCAATGATGCTCTGAATTGTTTGTGATTTCTCAGGGATAGGCCCGCTGCCTGAAACGTCTGTTTTGCAACATCAACAACACACTTATACTCTCCCCCTCTTAAAAATAAAAATAACTGAACAGACTGAGAGGTAGAGCATAGAAGGTTGGACAAAGAGGGAATGCTATTGAGCACTGCAGGGGGAGGTTGTTCCCGCAACTGCAATAGCAAGCAGAGTTTTCAAAGTACAAGTCAGGAGGTTTAAGAAGTGAAGACTGTAGAAAGCGAAATAGGAAAACGCAATTCCAAGCTCCTAGTGATATTTTTAAATAGATTCTGCCCTCCTTAAACTCTGGATTTGCTGCAGTTTACATCACTAATCCTCACATTCCTCACATGCCAGCCAGGCCTCTTTAAGGGGGCACTGGGGCAGGGGGGTGGTCTGTGACTTGCCTGTTCCCCTGCGCGATAAGCGGGAGGTACTTGCACAGATATTGTCTCCAATATGCCTTTACGGCTGGCGGACAAACAGCAGAGTGTCCTCAACTGAGTATGGTCAGCCAGGTCTTCTCCTGGTGCCAGTCTGTGCCTCGCCTGATACCAGTTTATGCCAGGGATGATCCAGACAGATATTTTTCCACTTCCCTCATGAAGCCTTCGGTACAGGAGCAGTACGTTGGAGCATTTCACTCCCAGAAGACGGTTGAGCTGTTTGTTGGCATTTTTGACAAAAATTTCTGTCAGAATTTAATCTATTTTTAAACATTTTTTTTTTTAATTTTCATGTGTATAGTGAGTTGCATGTGTTTCTGAATTAAAAAGAAAGTCATGGAAGCGCTAGCTCATGATTTATTTCAGTACAAAAGCTCTCAGTATAAGCATGTACAGACTCAGATTATCTATATGAATATTCATACGTTTATAGCACACAATATCAAAAGAAATGAAAGCAAGAACACTTAATTTGCCGTAACACCTCTTTATAACCCAGCAAGCTAAAGCCACAGTGAACTTTGATTTGTTAAGATATTTCAGTAACCAAACATTTTCCTGCCAAGTACATGTTCTTTGAGGAAATATATCAGGTTAAAAGAGTTTATGTTAAAAAAAGACATCTTAAGCAAAGGTTAAAAATTACACCATGAAAAATGAGATCTTTCTGGAGACCAGGTAACTAAATATCAGAGGAACATGTTATCTTCATGGAGCAAATCTGAGCTTTAAGTGAAACCAGAGGGGAACGGGTCACTCCGCGTGACCCTGCAGGCATGCTAAACAAGCCTAACTCCATTTCAGAATCCGTCATTGACTGCTGCAGAGAGGTGCTTGAAATGGGGCTGTGTAGCTCGACAGTATTGTTTTCCGTCTCCATTTTTCACAGGGAGCCCAGATGAAATCTCAACACAGAGAAAAATAAGTATTTCCACTTAGATTTTTTTTTTTTCTTCCTCTGGAGCCAACTATTTGAAGGTTTGGTGTTTTATAAATCAGTGCAGCCACTGTACCTTAGAATCTGCTCATGCTGATTAGTTCAATTAGATCTGGAAGTCTGCATTAGGTATTGCAGTTAGTAGATTTTAAATAATACATTTGATCCTATGCATTTTAATAACTGTGTTTCTATATAAATACTTGTTTGTCACGTTTATATTTTATTTGGATTTCTGGGTTTTAGTGGTTGATAACATTTATTTCTTCATTGTGAAAGTTTATTTTAGTTGCTTATTTGTTAGTTACTTGCCTTTTTTCCCTTCTGTTTTATGTTAAGTCTGCCTGGAGTTTAAGGAAGGAATCTTTTAAGGGCAGTTTTTGTATCTTGAAATAAATATTATATGTAAAATGTTTATTTTATTTGTAGCCATCTGTAAGACTGAGGTAACACAGTAAAAACATATACAATACCTGTCTGCAGTTTTGAGGAGTTCATTATTAGCTTTGCCAAGATTTCAAGGATTTCACTCTTCTTCATTTCTTTTTCTTTCCCAAAACTGCTTTATGACCACAGTTAAATTCCAAAGGCACATTGAAATGTTTGAAATTTAGAGGCACCCTGACATCTGCCTTTGGTGTATTTGGTTTGTGGGGAAAAGTTAGGAAAAGAGAGAGTGAACGGAGGGAGTCAGACCAGCTGGCTGCTATTGTCCACATGGGCGCATATACAAGGTCTGGTAGGAGCTCACGTGGCCAAGCACCTAAGTTCAATGGAGAGAACTGCAGTAACGCTAATAACTGTATTTGGTCAAATGCACCGCTAAGCTTTAGGGGAGTCTCTGTACCAGAATTTAAAGAAGTTGTTGCAGCTGCAGTAAGGTATTAACTCAATGCAGGAATGGGATAAGACTGGCAAAAAATTGTCAAAGGGATTCTCTCACTGTGATAATTTGATTATTTGCTTTGAGTTCTTTATGTTGTTATTCCAAGTCACTGTAAGCCATTTGAAGTACATATATATATGCATATAAAAAAACCAAACAACCTAATTTGGATTCTGGTGACATAAAAAAAAATAAAATCGAGATCCGTCCCGTTTTCTGCTCTGGCCCACGCATCCTAAAATCCTCGGTCCAAAGCAGCCAAATGTCAGCTCTCATAAGAAAGCCAGTTGCCAGATGTTGGAACAATTGATGGCCCAGATGACAGAGGTCGCCATTTGTTTTGGGCAGCTGTCCTTCAGCGAGCGGGTGCCCCGGAGGACCGCGGGCAGACGCCAGATGGCTGCGGGTGGGTGCTCCGGCTGCCCCAGGGCCACAGGAGCCTGGCAGGGTCTGGGGGGGTGTGTGTGATGCAGCAGATTCCCAGAAAGATATCGGCCAGGGGAGGTGGGATTTAAATCAGAACCTTTGAAGTCAGTCCGAGTTAGTATGAATGAATTTGAGGCTGAGTATAATAATTATTGCTGCGAGGGGATGGCAGCAGCAAAGTTAGGCTCCCGCAGAACATCTAAATACCCAAATCATTAAGCTTTCCTGTGACCTGTATATCCTGGGTCAAATTCATACGGAGACTACAAAGCCCACAGGCTAAATTATATATTTGAGGACACAGCTAATCAGTCTCGCCTAATAAAACTACAAGAAAATGCATGCTCCAAGCTGACATCACCACAGACAAACAGCATGTAAAGGTGCACTGTAAAACAATGAGTCTAGTGCTCTCCAGCCTCAAACTGGGATGACTGGAGGGGGATCTGATAGAGGAGCTGTAAAATCATTAGTAGAGAGGAGAAGGTGAACAGGGAACAATTGGTCACTGTCTTTTCAACACAAGAGCTAAGAGTCATCAAAGGAAACCAGCAGGACCCAGATCCATAATAAACAAAAGGAAAAACTCCCTCAAAGCAGGCAGCAGTAACACACGGGACTGTTTGCCACAGGACTGGGATGGGACTGGAGGTTTGCAAGAATTCAGAAATGGATAAGTCCACGGCAGGCAAATCTGTCAAGGGTGCCTGAACACAAAGAATCATGTGCTTCCTTCCTACTTATGTTCTTCTCCAGGTTATTTATTATAGGCTCCGTCAGGTACAGGCTGGTGAGCTTGGTAGATATTTGGTCTGGGACATTGCAGCCATTCTCAAGTTCCCACCTTCATTGTAGAACCACAGAAATCTGGAGAGGTAGCACTATTTTTAGAAAAGAGTCCCTATGTGATAGCTTATCCAGACTAGTTCAGTCTAAGGAAAATGTCATAAGGCCTCATAGCTGACTTGTTGCAAGAGTTCTTTGGACGTGTGGTGATTTTCAGGCTTGCTTTTCAGTTTTGCCTCCCTCCTATCAGAAAAAAACAGGCTGTTATGGAATGAACATAAGTTTATAAACAACAGATTTGCTTTACTTCATTAGCTTTTGTGACTGCATGGAGGTGATCCATTGGCCATTTGAAGCCTCAGGTTGAAAATCAGCAGTTAGCATCCTTGGGAGGTGGATTACAGTCCTGGTCCCCATTCTTGGATTCCTTTATTTTCCTGGGTAAAGCTATACAGTTTAGCAGTCATGTGCCATAATCTCATGCCTGCTGCATGGCAGTTGCCAAGGAAACTCGCAGGCTGCACATGCTAGAAGTGATCCTGAGGGGATGTCAGCTACGACTGCCTTGGTGGAGGCTTTGCTTGGAGTGGAAGCTTACCCACTGTAGAGGCTGGCTTTCCCTTCCCAGATTAGGAAGTGAATGTTAGAATGTGTTTACAACAAAGCACATATTTTCTAGACAGAGACCAGAAGGCAAGACTTCATAATAATTTAATTTCCTTAGTGTATTTTTTTCCCCGAACAATATTCCATCTATTTCTGTAGCCTAATATTTGTGATCTGCGAAATCTTGATGTATCTCATTGACACGATTTTGTGAAGATTACTTTATTTAAAATACCAATAGCCATGTAGGTAAAGAAAAAAAGGGTTTAGGAGAACATGCATGAAAATACAAGCTGAATAAAACAACCTATTTCTCTGGGAAGCATAAGCATTTGACAAAGGGTACTCTGCTAGAAAGAAAAAAGTAGTTTAAAAGGTTAGACAAAGGTCCAATCTCCTAACAAGATGGGAGCGGCATCTGATAGCTGTATATTATGTGTATCCAGTACCATCTGAGTGCATTGTAGGTTATTAGGCTGCAGCTTTTCAGCCTCCGAGGTTAAGCCTGGCTGTACAGCACAGCTCCCTACACCCCAAAGAGCATGCATTCAGTTTATAAGGATATTTATGAAAGTGTTTGTCCATGCAGATACCATTCACCTACTCATTTGTCCTGGGGTTACACAGAACATGTATATTGGGAGAAGATTATACATTTATTTTGGGATTTTTTTCCCCTTCTTTTTTTGTTGTTGCTTTTGTTTTGTTTTTGAAATCATGGGCAAACACTGCTTTTGTCCTCCCCCAAGTCAAAGATATAACATGGTGAAATATAAGGGACCGTAACAAAAAGAACAGAGTACATGTATCTGTTGGCTTCCAAATACTGGAGGAATGTTTGAAAGGAACCAGCATATCATTTGATAGAGATTTTTATTGTCCTTCAAGGATTGAATCTCAGCCTGTAAAACATCAGAGTTTAAATCCAAACATTTCTTTCCACCATGTAATTTGGGACACTGAACAGAAAAGCTCAGTAATGGTGAGGCAGTCAGGAACAGAAGGGAGAAGGTCAAAGCCTGTGTCTTCTTATTCTAAACCAGAAAAGTAACAAAAAGTAAATAACCCCAGCCAACTCCCTGCTCCACATTAAAATACACAGAAGAGAAAATAAAGGTTGGAAGAACAGAAAGCTACTAGATGTTACCAGTTATTTTAAACTGTTTTAAATTAGATAGGAAATCAGTGCCATATTATCACACAAAATATACAGTAGAAGAGGAAACATAGAAACACTTCCCTAAATTTACCAAAATGCATTTGTTTCATAACAAAAATATGTATAAGGAGGAATGCGTATCCAATCTGGAAGAATGTTAGCATTTAACACCCTTTTCATCTTTGTGAAAATACTCCCCTTCTGGGACCTTGCCAAGAAAAAGAGATTTTTGACAGGCTGACTTCTTCCAGGGAGATACTTCATGTCTAAACCCAGCTCCAGCTATGTGTCTTTTCCTTCTGAATAGTAGCTAGTGTGTGATTTTGGGTTGCTTTTTTTGTTTTTGTTTTAAGTGAAGGTCGTTATTTGATTTTGGACAAAACCACTGTGATATGTTATCTGGCACATTTAAATTCATCAGGTATTTGGTAGCTACACATGTATGGAGAGTCTGCTCACTTTTAAATCTGTAAACAAAGACAGAAAGCAACCTTCATTTGTAAACCTGTGCAATTGCAAAATGTAACATGGAACAAAAAGAAAAAAAAAAGGGGGTGGGGGGTGGAGAATCTCCTTCGTGCCATTTCCTCCCATTTACAACATCATGAGATCAAAAAAATAAATCGACAAACAGGAAGTTGCTTCAAAATTATAGCTCCTTCTATGAAGCTGACATTCTTGGTTGCCTGCTCTCTTTGAAGAAGAATAATTGAACAGGCTCTAGTTACAGGGGCCAACTCTTTTGAAAGCAGAGCTCTCTAGGTGAAGGTTATTCTTTACTCAGGGGTTAATCAGGGACCTGGATTTCTGTCTCTATAATACTGCTAGAAGGAAAGGATTGAAAACAAATTCCTCTCTTCAGAATTGCCCAAGATTTCGGTCTCCAATGTTGATTGGCACTGATAACAGCTTCTCTCTCTGTTTTTTTCTCTCTCTAATGAAAGCATCGCCAATTATCTTTTCTTTTTAACTATTTGCTAACAGCTTCTACCTCTAGATACTCTAATAACCTATAAAATGTCAAATACTTTGATGTCTAATTCAGCAAGTCGCCCGAACATGTGTGATCTTAAAGCCTGTGAGTTGGTCGTGCTTGTGGTGTGCTGGTGCTGTATAGTGTTACAGATGAAGACAATGGGAAAATCTGTACACTTAAAGAGTCCTTCTCGGATTGCAGCCTGAGCCCAGATTTCTATTCCCTGGTTTATGGAACGATCTGGAAGTCTGCTTCCACTTCAGGCACCCACTGTGATGGAAACACTCGTCCTATACAAAGAGAAAGAAACAAGAAAAAACAATCACAATGGACCAGACATAACCCAATAATCTGGTGGTAGACAGTGGACCAAAATGGAGATGAATGTACTGTGGGAAATTATAGATGAAGAAAATCTGGTTTTCAGCCTCATGTCTAGGAGGCGGTGAGGTGAGGAAGAACACGCTGACACTGGCAATTTGAAATGAGCTGAGGATGCAGGAGAAATTGGTTCTTAACTGGGTCTTCTTAGTGCCTCCCAAGATATCTGAATCTTCTTCAGTAAGACAGAAAATAAAATGTCTTTTTAATTTTTTTTAATTTTTAAAAGCACTGCCTATGGAAAAAAAAAAAAACAATAGATGAGGCAATGTACAAGGAGGGGTATTTCCTTGTCAAAAACGTACTCCCCGGAGCACTCTGCTCTCACCTTCCCTGCTCTGGGACTCAAGTAGAAGCATTCAGGCAACCCTTCTCTGGGTACTCAGGTAAAGCAGACTATCCTTGCCGTGATAGCTTTTCCTAATACTATTNACCACGGAAATTCAGCTTTACCTTTCCCCTTCAGTCCTGCTCTGTCCCTTTCCAAAAAGAAAAAAAGAAAAGAAAGGAAAAAAAGAGAAAAAGGTGAGCAAAGAGAAGTCCCTGGTTCATCCTTGACACATGCATTTTCCTTTTTCTGCTGCAAAGCTGCCCAGCTGAAGGTTGCTAGCTGAGTTTCTAACCAGCAGATGATTTGGCTTGATCTGAGCTGGTGCAGTTACATCTGTCCAGTGGTTGCCTTTGTCCAAATTATTTAATCTCATAAAACATGCTGGATGCTGCTTATTTTAATTCAATACTTTCATAAATGCTTTTTCTATTTCCAAGACAGTGGCTGCCTGGCTGGTTTTAGCCACTTTTCTTCCTTTCTGCGTCGCCAGACTTCCCTGCTTCTGGCTTGGAGACTTTCCCAAGGGTCTGTAGTGTTCCAAAGAGAGCAAGGAAAAGAAAACACAAGAGCCCCAGTCAAGTGCAGTGATGCTACTGAAGCGCTTTATTCCGTGAGGGAGCACTGCAATACTTTGCTTTATGGTCCAGGTTTTATTCCATGAGGTAGTTTTTTTCAGACACAGGGAAACTGAGGCAGAGAAATGGATCCTCACGGGAACAGAATAACACTCCCAGCTCCCACTGATCCTTGTCAAACTACTCAGCAGCGTTGCAGGAGGAGCTCAACACCTGAAGGAACAAGCCACGAGTGGCTTGTCCGAGGTCAGGGGAGCCAGCCTGAAGGCTCACCTTAGCGCTCCGGGGTTCCCATTCCCAGCTGTCAGCGTGGCTGCCGAGCTCTTCACATAGACTACCTTGTGGTTTTGCCTCCTTCCCTTCTTTCCCAGTGTTTGCCAGTCCCGGTTTTTGACATCTCATTTAAAATTAGACCCTAATTTTGAAACCTGATCTACGTGAGCGCCGCTCGGCACCTCCAGCAGCTCAAGCGAAAGTCTGCCTGCGAGGAAAAGCCTGCGGGATGGCAGCCAACTCTTCGGGGTTAGGACGCTGGCGGATTTGTCCAGCATCCAGCTTTCTAGGATTGCATCCCCGGCGGATCCCCCCAGGTGCCGGCAGGGGAGCGGGAGCCCTCCCCCCCCACCCCAAAAAAAGCGATGCTCCGGGGCCGTGCGCCACCTACCGCCCCCCGGCACCCCGCTCTCCCACCGGCTCGCAGCAGCAAGGACAACTCAGAAAAAAAGGCGCTTTTCCTGATTTTATTTATTTACACCCACCCCAGACCAGCAAAATAACAGCACTTTTCTGTTTCATAGCTTGCCACAAAACCACGGCATTGCTGGAAGTGACAACAGGAGAGTCACCCCCGCCTCTTCCGCTAATTTTCCGCAGTTTTAAGCCATTCCCAAAACCATCCAGGGACACGCAGCGCTTTTGTTTTTTTGCCTCTGAAGAAAAGGCTGAGTTATTTGAAAAGCCAGCAAGAACTCACAGGAAGAGAAGGTCCTTTCACAAAGTCTGTTTTGGCTTTTGTCTCACAGGTATTGTCCATGTAGGAATTTGCTTATGTAGGACATAAGAGTGTAACTGAGCAACAGGCCAGGAAAAAAAATCACTCAACAATTTCTTTTTGTGCTTCGAAGTGCTGAGAAGCCTCTATTCACCCCCAAAAGTCTAGCAATGGCAAAATGAGTGTTGGAGCACGGACTGTCATAAGTAGCCCTATGTCCTGCCTGAAAGGCAGCTACACAAGAAAGGATCCAGCCCACTGCAATCCCATCTATACTGGGACGTTAGTGCCTAAAATTAGTTCATGTTCAGAATAGAGTTACAAATTGCTTAACTCTACAGACAAGAAATTCATAAGATTCTTCCTCATGACTGAGACTGCCTTACCCTTACTTGGTCACACAAGTTCAGGGGACATGGGTGCCCATGTCTTACCTAAAACTCTGCTATACGTGAAATTCGGCTGAACGCATATCAAATATCCAGACTCAGATCAGGACACCAACACTAATTTTAGATTTATGACTAAGTTCGAAATTAAAGCCTGTAAACATATTTGTTTGAAGGCACAAGAATTTTTCCAGCTTCCCATCATGGTCGATAGTGGCGAAAAAATGAACAGCTATTTCTAGCCTAGAAGACTGAGGGTACATTTTACTTACCTATACATAGGTGTCTAACTCCATATGGGGTTTTGTTCATACAGCATATGTCAGTCATATCTGCTGTTCTCACGTGGATAAGTCGAATAAGTCTCAAAATGGACTGTCTTGTGAGACACCCCACGCTCAGGCAGCTGGACCGAGTCCCCAGTGGCTGAATCTCTATGGAGGCTCCAGCAGCTGCGGTGGAGGCTCAGGCAGTGAGTACCACCATAAACAGCTTGTGTCCCTATTGACCTCTACACCTAGGTGTCTTAATCTTGAACTGCATTTCCTAAATTCAACAGTCATGTCACTTGCCACTGTGGTGGCTTAAGGACTCGTACAGCCAAGAGAAAACCTGCTTTTGAGTCCGTGTCTTTAGACAGAACCTGATATTAAGATGCAGACAGTGCAGCAAAGATTCCTCGCCACCGTGGCAGCAACGACTTTGGTCCTGGATTGAGAGGATGAATCTTAATGTTTTTAACATCTCTTCTATGCTGCTGCAAACTGCCTAAAATCCAATTGTTTGGGACCTTCCTGAGCAAAATCAATCCAAATTAACTAAAGGTGTGAATTTAAACTGTTTAAACTCATTTTTAGTGTAAATGTAAAGACAATTTAATACCAAATAAGGGGATCCTCAAAGGAACTTAATGAGGTTTTGCTAATCCTCTTAAAGAAGTGAATCTTTCTTGAGTTTTCCCTGTGGGCACACCCCTAATCTTTTGTCATAAATTCACTATTACTCTTCTTGTTTGCATAAATTTTATAAAGCTCGTGGGTTCAATGCTCCAAATAATGTCCATGTACCTGCTGCCCAGTTTCACTCAGTTACGCTAGAGCTGTGTGAGAACATCGCTAACATTTTTTTGAGAGTTTCCAAGCTTCTGTCACAATTTGATTCTCTCTATCTTTTCAATGGTTTGATTTAAAAAAAAAGAAGTATGTATTTTATTTATAGGATTTTTTTTTTCTGACTTGCCAGCCCTTTCTGTACCTCTGACAATTCCTTAAGCCTGAATATTACTTCTCCCCACTTGTCATCTAGAAGCAGGAACTTAGTTTCAGGCCAGTCCTAACAAAACAGGGTTCAGCCTTTTTAAATGCGGGAGCGAGTCACATTCCCATCGGAGCTTAGCATTTAGCACACATATCAGGAAAACACAGGACAAGGAATCATTTGTTTCTTCCTCACGAGAGTTTTCAAACCCAATTTTCCTACTTGCTCAGAGCACCCAACTCAGTAGAGTTTTGGGGTTTTTTTTNTGGAGGGCTTTAAACCAGGAATGATGGTGAAGAGGGGGAAGAGAAGACCAACAATCATAGAATCATTCAGGTTGGAAAAGACCCTTGGGATCATCAAGTTCAACCATCAGCTCCACTCAACAAAGTTCTCCCCTACACCATATCCCCCAACACCACATCTAAATGACTCTTAAACACATTCAGGGATGGTGAATCCNTTTTCCTACTTGCTCAGAGCACCCAACTCAGTAGAGTGTTGGGGTTTTTTTTACCCTTTCAAGAATTAGCATATATTCAACGCTAAGTGTTGAATTTGCACGGGCAAAGAACATGCTCGCTGTTATGATGGGGCGAACTGAAGGGAAGCCGGGGATTAACGGGAAATACGAATTCCCCCCCAAAAATTATAATATTTTAAAAAAGTATTTATTTAATTTTATTTTT
>VXBO01013145.1:230115-243340 GCA_013400135.1 Rhinoptilus africanus
ATGTCCAGTCTAAACCTACCCTGTTGCAGCTTGAAGCCATTCCTTCTTGTTCTATCACTAATTACCTGTGAGAACAGACCAGCACCAACCTCTCTACAACATCCTCTCAAGTAGTTGTACAGAGTGATGAGGTCTCCCCTCAGCCTCCTCTTCCTCAAACTAAACAGTCCCAGCTCCTTCAATCGCTCTTCATAAGATTTATTCTCATTAAGCACAGAGGTTGTGGACCAGCTTTGTAAGCAAAGGGTGCAGGGTGATGCGGACAGGAGGGAACTTGGAAACAACGAAACAGGGTGGAAAGGGCCCCGCTGGCAGGGTATACAGATAAGTGCTGAGAAAATTGCACATGGGGGAGGCTCTCATAACCTTCATGGGGAACCAGCAGAAGTGGGGGCCCCTCTGATGTGCCTGTGCAACAACAGGACTACGGTCTCGCTGCAGTCACAGAGAAGTGTTGAGATAGCTCACAGAACTGGGAGTGCTGCAGTGGAGGGATACAGGCCCTTAGGAAGGACAGTCCAGCGTGGTGAGGAGGAAGAGTTGCCCTTTATGTGAGAGAGCGGTAGGATGCATGGATGTCTGCCTGGGGATGGGTGGTGATCCATCTGAAAACCTTCTTCAGACAACTGGAAGAAGCCTCAAGTTTCCAGGCCCTAGTCCTCATGGGGGACATTAACAAGCCGGTTAGCTGATGAAAGGACAACACAGTAGAGCATTACCACTAAAGCAAACTAGGAAGTTTCTGGAGTGATTTGATGATGACTTGATGACATAGGTGATTGAGGAGCTGATGAAGGAAGATGCACTGATGGATCTCCTACTTACAAACAAGGAAGAACTGTTCATGAATGTGAAGGTAAATTGCAACACTGGCAGCAGTAGCAGCAAGGCAGAAAGCAGGATTACAAGCCTGAATTTTAGGAGAGCAGAAAAACAAACTTCGGCCTTTTCAGAAAGAATGGAGAAATCCTGGCCTTCAGGAGAACATAATTTGGCCTGTTTGGAAGAATCACCGGATCACAGAATGACTGAGGTTGGAGGAGGCCTCTGGAGGTCATCTGATCCAACCCCCCTTCTCAAGCAGGGCTACCTACAGCCAGTTGCCCTGGACCATGTCTAGACAGCTTTTGAGCATCTCAGAGACGGAGACTACACAATGTCCCTGGACAACCTGTACCTATGCTTGGTGATTCTCATGGTAACAAAGTGTTTCCTGATATTCAGACAGAGCCTTCTGTGTTCAGTCCCCTTCACTGTCTGCTCATCCAGCCCATATATCAACAGCTCCTCAATCCAGGAGGGCAGCCCTGGAACAAAGAGGAGTACAGAAAGCTGGTTGTTTTTCAGGGGTCACTTTCTCCATGTTCAAGATTCCATCCCAATGAAAGTTCTAGCAAAGGTGGCTGGAGATCTGCATGGATGAGCAAGGAGCTCCTCACTACATTCAACCATAAAAAACATAAAAAAGAAAAGTGGAGGTAGAAACAGGGACAGTGCTTCTCCAGGAGGAATATGACTCATGAGGAACAAAGAGACACTGTCTGAGGGTGCAGGGGTGGGGTTAGGAAAGCCAAAGCCCATCTGAGGTCAAAGTCAGCAAGGGACGTGAAAGGTAACCAGAAGGGCTTCTACAAGTCTATCGACAGCAAAAGGAAGACTAGAGAAAATGTGAGCCACTGCTGAGCAGGGCTGGGGACCTGGTGACAAAGGGCACCAAAAGTCTGAGGTACTCAGTACCTTCTTCACCTTGGTCTTCGTTAGTAGGTATGGATTACATGAATCTCAGATCCCTGAGACATGTGGGAAAGTCTGGAATAAGGAAGACTTGCCCTTGGTAAGAGAGGATCAGGTTAGGGAACACTTAAACTAAGTGGACATATGCAAGTCCTTGCGCCCTGATGGGATGCACCTGTGAGTGCAGAGAGAGCTGGTGCTGTCTCCTGTCATTGCAAGGTGTCACTTTCCATTTTAATTGAAAGGCTGTGGCAATTTGGGGAGATTCCTGAGAATCCCCAGAAGAAAGCAGATGTGACCTCAAACTTCAAGAAGGACAAGAAGACTGGTCTAGGAAACTAAAGGCCTCATCTTGTTACTGGGAAACTCATAGAGCAACTAATCCTGGGAATCATTTCCAAAAGCATGAAGGACAAGAAGGTGGAGTACTCGGCACATGTTTATAATGGGGAAATCATGCCTGACCAACCTGATAGCCTTCTACAATGAAATGTCTAGCTTGGAGGACAAGGGGACAGTGGTGGATATTGTTTGTCTTGACTTCTTAGGGTTCTGACTGTGCAGCCGCTCAGAGGAACCTCAACAGGTTGGAGAAATTAGCCAATAGGAACCTCATGAAGTTCAACAAAGGGAAATGCAAAATAATTTTGAGAAATAAACCAGCTAGAAAACAGCTTTGAGGAGAAGGCCCTGGGGGTCCTGGTGCACAAATGATTGGCCAAGAGCCAGCAATCCAACCTCACAGCAAAGGCAGCCAGTGGTGTCCTCGGCAATATTAGTAGAGAACATTAGAGGGAAGTTGAGTGCTGACCTCTGCTCAGCACTGTTAAGACACACCTGGGTGCAGTGTCCAGTGCTGGGATCTCCAGTACGAGAGAGACATGGACATACTGGAGTATGCCCAGCACAGAGATGATTAAATCTAACTATATGAGGAGATACTGAGTGAGCTGTGACTATTAGTCCTGAAGCAGGTATCTTATCAATGTGTATAAATATCTGATGGTGGGGGCAGGTAAAGAAGATAGAGTCACTCTTCTTAGTGGTATCCAGTGACAGGACAAGCAGCAGTGGGCACAAATTGAAATACAGTACATTCTGTTTAAATATACTATTTTTTTGTTCTTTTTTTTTTTTTCCTCCTTTGAGGGTGGTCAAATACTCAAACAGGTTGCCTGGAGAGGCTACGGAGCCTCAGTCCTTGGAGATACTCAAAACATGTCTGGAAATGGCCCTTAACAGCCTGCTGTGTTTGACCCTAGCCTGGGTAGGGACTAGCTGATCTCCAGAGGTCCCTTCCAACTTCAGTGATCCTGTGATTCTGTGATACTCAGCAGTTTTCATATCCCCAAGTAAATTACCACAATGAATAAACAAGAAAGGGAGAAATAAAGCAGCCAGTGTGAGTGCAACACTGCATGAGTACAATCAATATTCATCAAGCAGAAAAAGCAAAAAATCAATAAGGTAAAAATTAAAGAGTAAAAGAAAAAGAAATCTTCTCTTTCAATAAACAGGCACAACTGATCCCCACTGCCACAGACCATGGAGCCTTTCTCATTCTGTGCATGCTTTCAGCTAATGGATCCACATACACAGCAGGGAGGGTTAAGGCTGCAGGGACAATCATTTCATAATTGTTAGGTGAGTTGCCTTCAAAATCTGGCCTTGTTTCTATACAGTGATATTCCCTTTATGCATATAATATGCATCTAACCAGTATATGCAAATGTATATCTGCATATATACACACATATATACATATATATACATTCCCTCCTGAGAAGCGTAAATATGTTCTCAGGGCTGAACAATGGATATTAATAAATTGACAATGGGGATTAATAAATTGCCATTGCTCTGTCTAGGGGAGCAAACATCTAGAAAATCAGTAGAAAATAGCTAAGACAAGTATTTTACTGCTAGTATATAGTTCATAGCGGATGCCATTACAATTTTTTATTAGGACAAATAATGCTGATGAAGTTTGGGACTTGTCTTTTTCATGAGGTGAATTCTAGTTTTCCATTGCAAGTTTGTAAGGAGGTTAGACAGAGAAGACTCACATAGAAAAAGGGGGTGTCTGGAGTTCCCTTTGTCTATGGCCCTGGTGACCTTCCAGCAGCCTCTAGGACCACCAGAGGGTACAGAGGTGGTGGGTGAGTGGTGAGGTGCTCCCTTTGTCTACGGCTGTGGGGACTACGGCTGCCTGTAGGACAGTGATATGGTACAGAATGGAGCTATGTGTGTTTCCTTAAGCTTAGGTCAATGTCAGAGTAGAAGCTGCAACACTCTCCAGCTGAGTGGTGGAGGAGGGAGGGGATTGGAGTCTGCCATGATTTGGTTGTGTCTCTTTCTGGGGCTGGGGCTGTCAAAGACAGTAGAATCAACAAATGGAGCAGCCACCGTCTGTCTCCANCCTGATGGGATGCACCTGTGAGTGCAGAGAGAGCTGGTGCTGTCTCCTGTCATTGCAAGGTGTCACTTTCCATTTTAATTGAAAGGCTGTGGCAATTTGGGGAGATTCCTGAGAATCCCCAGAAGAAAGCAGATGTGACCTCAAACTTCAAGAAGGACAAGAAGACTGGTCTAGGAAACTAAAGGCCTCATCTTGTTACTGGGAAACTCATAGAGCAACTAATCCTGGGAATCATTTCCAAAAGCATGAAGGACAAGAAGGTGGAGTACTCGGCACATGTTTATAATGGGGAAATCATGCCTGACCAACCTGATAGCCTTCTACAATGAAATGTCTAGCTTGGAGGACAAGGGGACAGTGGTGGATATTGTTTGTCTTGACTTCTTAGGGTTCTGACTGTGCAGCCGCTCAGAGGAACCTCAACAGGTTGGAGAAATTAGCCAATAGGAACCTCATGAAGTTCAACNGGGTGGTCAAATACTCAAACAGGTTGCCTGGAGAGGCTACGGAGCCTCAGTCCTTGGAGATACTCAAAACATGTCTGGAAATGGCCCTTAACAGCCTGCTGTGTTTGACCCTAGCCTGGGTAGGGACTAGCTGATCTCCAGAGGTCCCTTCCAACTTCAGTGATCCTGTGATTCTGTGATACTCAGCAGTTTTCATATCCCCAAGTAAATTACCACAATGAATAAACAAGAAAGGGAGAAATAAAGCAGCCAGTGTGAGTGCAACACTGCATGAGTACAATCAATATTCATCAAGCAGAAAAAGCAAAAAATCAATAAGGTAAAAATTAAAGAGTAAAAGAAAAAGAAATCTTCTCTTTCAATAAACAGGCACAACTGATCCCCACTGCCACAGACCATGGAGCCTTTCTCATTCTGTGCATGCTTTCAGCTAATGGATCCACATACACAGCAGGGAGGGTTAAGGCTGCAGGGACAATCATTTCATAATTGTTAGGTGAGTTGCCTTCAAAATCTGGCCTTGTTTCTATACAGTGATATTCCCTTTATGCATATAATATGCATCTAACCAGTATATGCAAATGTATATCTGCATATATACACACATATATACATATATATACATTCCCTCCTGAGAAGCGTAAATATGTTCTCAGGGCTGAACAATGGATATTAATAAATTGACAATGGGGATTAATAAATTGCCATTGCTCTGTCTAGGGGAGCAAACATCTAGAAAATCAGTAGAAAATAGCTAAGACAAGTATTTTACTGCTAGTATATAGTTCATAGCGGATGCCATTACAATTTTTTATTAGGACAAATAATGCTGATGAAGTTTGGGACTTGTCTTTTTCATGAGGTGAATTCTAGTTTTCCATTGCAAGTTTGTAAGGAGGTTAGACAGAGAAGACTCACATAGAAAAAGGGGGTGTCTGGAGTTCCCTTTGTCTATGGCCCTGGTGACCTTCCAGCAGCCTCTAGGACCACCAGAGGGTACAGAGGTGGTGGGTGAGTGGTGAGGTGCTCCCTTTGTCTACGGCTGTGGGGACTTTCCAGCTGCCTGTAGGACAGTGATACAGTACAGAATGGAGCTATGTGTGTTTCCTTAAGCTTAGGTCAATGTCAATGTAGAAGCTGCAACACTCTCCAGCTGAGTGGTGGAGGAGGGAGGGGATTGGAGTCTGCCATGATTTGGTTGTGTCTCTTTCTGGGGCTGGGGCTGTCAAAGACAGTAGAATCAACAAATGGAGCAGCCACCGTCTGTCTCCATGGGCAACCCCTTCCTTCCTGCCCAGGCCTCTCCCAACTTCATGCCAAGAATGTCCATTCTGTGTCTCCCTGAGAGCCAGGAGACACCCATCTTGGGCCAATCATGTCACCAACCCCACTGTAACAGGGGCCACCACCAGTGACATGGCCACTATATTGCTAGGGCTGATGCCAGGAGCTCATGTGGGGCTTTATCACTTGGATAAAGGGAGGCAGCGAGTAGGGCAGAGACTTGATTTCCTAAACAGCAGCAGGGGATTAGGCACTTCAACTGGTAGGAGCTGGAGGTAAGGTCTGGTTGGAGGGGTTGGAGCGTGGTTTTGGATGCTCCTGCCCATCCTGAATTTCATCTCTGAGGAACCCGCTGCACTCCCACCACGTGACTCATGTCAAGGAAAGAGCTTTGGCAGTGAGATTGGCTCTATCCTTCATTCCACCACCCACATTAAAGCAGTTCCCACAGTTTTTTAACTGAGAAATCCTCGGTGCTGGAAAACACTGCCTTTGCTGTGGACTGAAAGCCCTAGGACTATGCCTTATGCTGTCTTGGCGTACCCTCTGCCCATGTATGCCCAAGTTATTACTCATTAAAATACTTTGACTTGTTCATGATGTTTAAAGATATCCTGAAGCTGACATCCAGGTCTCCTGAGGTTTCTGTCTGCCCTGAGCGTGTGCCAGGATAGTCCCTGGGTCATCTCACCCTGCAGCCATCCAGCATTTCTGAGTCTGGATGAAACTTTCCCCAAAGAAAGGGCCCACATTGCCTCTGGGCACATGAAATAGGAACAGGTAGACAAGGAAGGGAAGGTAGTAGGAGAATAAAGCAAGGAGCAAACTTAGGAACCAGAGGAAGGATGCCTGCAGTAAGGCAGGAGAAGCAGTTGCCCAAAGGCAGAAGCAAGGGCAGGAAGAGGAAAGAAGAGAACAGAGGTGAGAGCTACAGAAATTCAATGAGTTAATCCAGAAGTAACAGTGACAAGAAAGTTTATAAGCAGTAGACACTCTTGTCCAGATCCTGCAACAGACATAAAACTCCCAAAATGTTATTAGAGAACTCTCTATGCTTTTGTTGTTTGGAAATAGCTGAAAAATGTGTTAATTTTGCTGCAGTATTAACCATTGACACAACATATTGTGTTAAAGATAATAGAGTTACGTTCCTACATATTCGCAGGCTGCAGGTGAAGTTGTCTTCTAATCTCAGATGATGTTGAAAGGAAGTATTTTGCCTTATTGTAGAGAGCTATCTCAGGACCCGAGATATTCCAGGTAGTTTATATAAATTTCCAGAGACCAAAGTCAGGAAATGTACACTTAAAGTTAGGCAATGAAACTATTTCCTCAACACTATCTATTTTCTTTTTACACATCAGTATGCTTTTTTACAGCACTGAAGAAGACCCACGGTGCCAGTTCTCCTGTATTTCTTATGCTGAAAATACCTTGGTACGGTGTTGCAGTTAAATGACATGCTGTGGCTAAGTGGTTAAGGAAAGTTGCAATAGATGCAGCAATGTCAGTCTGCTCCTTGCTTTCTATGAGTTCTTGTTGAGAGTTTTTGCTTCCTTTTCCTTGACTGAACCAGCTGGGAAAAGCTTTCTTCTTAATTTGAGCTTGGGAATCAGAGAGTATTGAATTTTTCACTAGCCACATTGTCTTTTTATGTGCCAGTGAAATTGGAAATCTTATGCACTATAACACAGCAGGCCATATAGTCTCAGGTGAACATAGATCCACCACTATGAGTCTGTGTATTGATTTTCTTACCGTGCTGTCTTGAAGAGATGGCCTTACATCTGACAGCTGCCAGGGACCTTGGGTGACAAGGACTTCAACTTTGTGGGATTCTTACTAAAAATCTCAGAATGTCTTTTTGCATTTAATTGATATTTTGTCAAATTTCACCCATCAAATATTGCTGATTTGTCGTATTGAATTGGTTACTGATGCAATTGCTCAGTTGTAAATTCAAACCCAAAATGTCTGACAATATCTGCAGTACTGCGTGTGTATTGAGAGCTCTGGTATCTGGTAGCATACATCACAGGTATCCGTGAAATTTTCTTTGGCGTGTTTATGCTGATAAATAAAACAAGGGCAGAGACCATTGTCTGGCCCTAAATGGGATAAATTAAGTGCATTCACACAGGTATCCTCTGGCCCCTGTAGCTCTAGGGCACCATTATAACTTCTGGGCTTTTTAATTATTGTTACTTTTATTTTTCATTTCTTTTATTCGCTTGTAGGGTCTGAGATGACACGAGAGTTGTTACCTGTCAGAGTGATGTTTTCATAGCGTGAAGCTGCAGGCATGTGTTGCATAGAATGGCTTGAGGCATGAGGAGTGTTTGAGGGTACAGTGCTGACTGCTGCAAAGCCAGAGTGCGTAGGGTGTGGGACACCCAAACCGCTGCATTCTTCTCCAAGTGCCCTTTTGGGAATGGTCCTGGCACATGTTATCCCCTGAACCGTGCCCAGGCATTGTCTTGAAGAACTCTAAATGGGACAGGCAAAAACCCTGCCAGGGAGTATGCTAACAATTATGCACTACAGAAGAATAGCGGTCCCTTCCAGTGCTCGAATTCATTGCCTGGCGCTGTTTCATTTAACAACTATACAACACGGATATAAAACACAGATATAACCTGTGTTTTAAATAATTTCTTGCAGAAATATTATGGGTTTAAGTTATTACAAATTCTCTTACTTCTATCTTTTCTCACCCCCCACCCCTAGACTATGTACGAAGCTTTCTAATTTTTATAGTTTTCTACAATACAGGACCATGTCAGCATTGCGACTTTAGCTCAAACCAGTAGTGTATTCTCTGTGCTAATGGCTATTATTATGTTGGTCTTTTTTGCCTTGAACAATTCAACTGTCCTTGCTGTTTGGAGGCATTTCTCCAGATCTGTCTCCCTCAAGGATGCCTCCTGCAAACTGGACTCTTTTGTCCCAGAGACAATCCAAAGTTCAATTATGGAATCTTTAATGTTTATAAAGTTACACATATTGTTTTCAGTTCTGAATAAGAGTTCAGTCTTTATTGTGACTTTAAAATTTCTGGTTAAAATGAAACAAAACAACAAAGCAAAGCAAAAATATCCCAGTAGTTCTCTATTCTTATCTAGTTGTGGTATAATATTTTGTAATACAAAGAGAAGATAACTAGACCTCAGACTGCTTGTATCTTTTATTATAAGCAGGGGTCTTCATAGGATAGCTAGGACAGAAAGGTACTGGGTTTACTATAAGCAGCAACTATAATTTCCATTTACTAATTCTAATGATGAAATACAAAAGTCTGAAGGTATTTTGCAAGACATGCAGAATCAATAATAATGGCTATTAGTCAATAGTAATTGCTATTAACCACAATAGTGCGATAGTGCCTTAGCTACCTACTGATAAAAGATCAATGCAGATTTAAGTAAATACAGTTTGCCACAAAGATATAATGATCTGCATAATTAAGCAAAGCATTGGAAGTACTTCCTGTGTAAGTACACTTAAATAAAGAGTATGGAAAACATTTATGAGTGATGAATTCTCCAAAGGTGAATTATAATAGTTATTGATGACATGACTGCTCCTATAACATTAGAAGTATGAATTTGGAAGAACTTATATATAAGGTTAGGTTTAAAGCATTGAAATTTTTTCTGTTCTGCATTTATATGTCTTCTACATCTATGATGAGAATTTTTCCATTAAACAGTGCTGTTACCTCAGTAAGAGGGGAAAATCTGTAGATATCTGCATAGGTAATAAGAATGAGATCCAGAGGTCAGACCTTGTAAATAACTGTGCTGTGGTCTAAGACAGCAAGTTGATTCAGTAAGAAATTGATTAGTCAATATTTCTGTAGTCTCAGTCCGTCTGGAGTTATCAAAAATCTTGCTCAGCCATTCCATGCTCCAGGCATTACTTATGACAGCAATGTCACTCTCATATCCCTTGTTTTCCTTCAGGTAGGATAGTTAAAAAAATTACTTCAATTTAACATTTTTCCCATGACTTTCTACTATTTTTCTCTTTTCTTTTTGCTGTCTGACTTATGGGGTTTTTTTTCCTATTCAAGAAGATGATAAAAGTTGTTATTTTGCTTAAAACTGCAAGAAGCTTTCTGGCACTGTTTATTTGCCTTCTTATTATAGAGCCCTGGGGAAACTCTAAGGCTAATTTTTGACCATGACAATGAAAATCCTGCTTTTTGCTGTAATAAAGCCTGAGATTATCTTAGAAACTCATGACTCCAGGGATTTAATCTTTAAAACTAAGCACTGATTATTACTAGAACTCAAGATAAAAATAATCCTGCTGATTTAGAATCAACCCTGCCCTTCTAAAGCTACAGAAATAAGCCCAGTAAGATGAATATTAGCTAGTAGGAATTATTATGGGTTTGCATATACAGAATTATTTAAGTATATCTTTTGAAATGTCTTCATCTTCATGAAAGAAACATCAACTAGTGTTTCAGAACTTCACAAATAAGCCCCCTTGCTTGCCTAGCCACACTACTTGTGTTTTCCTTATCCTGAATGGTCTCTGTATGTTTCACTGACTTGCTGCAAGCCTGTCCGGACATATCAGGCTTTTCTGTTTCAGCACATTCCAGTATTCTTCCCACTGGAAAGGCTGAGCCCAAGAAAAAGCTAAATGTGCGTCCTTCTGATGTCGAATGGAAACGGAAGCAGTCTTGCCTTGTTTACTCTTAACAAGTCTTGACAGTGTCCCTTTCTAAAAAGACAAGGTTTTCTTAGTAAATGTGTTCGGGAAAAACTCGTTTTGATTGACAAGTGACAATACCCCTAAGGGATTGTGCATCATACTGTAATGGAGCCGTCGCCGCCTTTTCACACAGAACAGGAGCAGTATGTGTTGGGGCACCTGGGTGGATGCTCCTTTCTTTCCAAATAACTTCTGGGTTTTTCTTTTTCTCTTCTGTTCCTCCCAGTTTCTAGAAAGCATGGAAGCTGTTAAAACCTGCATTGGAAATGTTGCTCTGAGATGCTAGGAAAAGTGTAATTGAGATAGTTTTGTCACCTGCACATTTGTTTTTTCTCCTTTAATTAAAGCAAAGGTCCTACTGCTGCAGGTTTACCTTTTTCAATATGCATTGGCCAGTTGCTTATTCTTCCAATGTATTGTATCAATAGATCATCATCAAAGGTGACAGCTGTGTGAAGCTGTCACAATAAATATAGCATAATATTATTATTGTCTCTGTTGTTAGAATGTATTCAGGTCTGCAGCGTCTCTACTTCTGAAAAAAATGTCAAACATGAAATGCCTCATGACTAATAAACCCCCTGCATACAGCATGTGTATGTACACACATTACATGTATGGCTGCACAGACATGTGTATTTATAGTAACATGCTGTAATTATGGTGAAAGCTCTGTCAGCATTTCCAGTATAAACATAATTTTCAGGATTTATTACACAGCTATAGGATTAGATCCCAGATAGAATTTGGCAAATGAGGCCTCAGCCAGGGTAGCAAATTCTTCTACAGATTTCTTTTTCAAAGAATTGCTTCATAATGTATACAAACACAAACAGAAACAGATGTTTGCAAAGTTTTTATTTGTGCTGGTGTAATTAAAAACCAGCATAGGTTTAAGATGAAGCTGGCCTCAGAGATGTGCCCAAGATAAAAAAAGAAAAAAAAAACACAAAGTAATAAAAAAAAAGGAAACCACTCGTCTTGCCCAGTGTAGTCTGCTTTTTTCAGTGTTTTAGATTTTTTCTGATAATAGTGTGGAAATATCATGTCTACTGTTCTCTCCTTCAGCTGGCTCAAATATGGGACCCTGTTCCAGGTTTCCAGGGGACAGAGGACTGCCTACACACCAGCTGAAGCACTGCAAGCCTTGGTGATGCCAGAGTCGCATGAGCAATCTGGTTTCATGAACATCTCGATACTTCGCAGACACTGCAGGGAATGTGACTTGTTGCTGTTGGAACATGTATTTATATGTTCATATTCTGCTTTCTTCTGGTGTTCCCATAGCTTGTGGGAAGACCCTTGTTCAGCTGGAGACAGGTCATGGAAGTGTTTGTAGGAGAACTCTTCTGTGTTGAAATTTAGATGAAGTTTTGTTTTCCCACCTTATCTATTGTTGCACTTTCAGCTCAGGGCAAGTGGAAAAATATAAAGAATAGCTGAGTACTAACTATGCCTTGGTGGGGCAGTTCAGCCCTGCTGTTCACTGGGATGAGCTAGCTGAAACCTGCTCTCACAGAAGGGCAGATGAGCTCCCTTCGTCCTGGGGCTGCAGCTGCACAAACCCCGGGACATGTTGGTGGACACCCAGTTCTTTGTGGTTTCCTGTACTCTCTGAAGGAGAAGAAGATTCAGCCTACTCAGGAAGACATCTCTGAACTTATTACTTGGTTCAACACAAGGAGTTGTGAATACATTTAGAGAAGAAAGAAGTATCCAGATGCTCTCCGGCTTTTTCAGTATGGTTTGGAAGAACTAAAAGCTCTCATGAAGACAGGCTGAGAGCGTTGGGGTTGTTCAGACTGAAGAAGAGAATCATAGAATAATAGAAGCATAGAATTGCTGAGGTTGGAAGGGACCTTTAAGATTATCAAGTCCAACCATTAACCTAGCCTGACAAAAACCCACTTCTAAACCATGTCCCTAAGTACCGCATCTACCTTTTTCTTAAACACCTCCAGGGATGGGGAATCCACCACCTCCCTGGGCAGCTTATTCCAATGGTTAATAACCCTTTCAGTGTAAAAATGTTTCCTGATATCCAATCTAAACCTGCCCTGACATAACTTGAACCCATTTCCTCTTGTCCTATCCCTTGTCCCCAGGGAGAAGAGCTCAGCCCCCATCTCTCTACACCCTCCTTTCAGGGAGTTGTAGAGGGTGATGAGGTCTCCCCTCAGCCTCCTCTTCTCCAGGCTAAACAACCCCAGCTCCCTCAGTCGTTCCTCATAAGGTTTGTTCTCCAGACCCCTCACCAGCTCCGTAGCCCTCCTCTGGACATGCTCCAACACCTCAATGTCCTTCCTNTGTCCAGGCCATGAGCAGCCAGTTTCTCCAGGAGAAAAGCCTTCTCCGTAAGGCTTTGGGGAGACCTTATAGCAGCTGTCCAGTACCTAAAGGGGGCCTACAGAAAAGATGGGGAGGGACTCTTTATCAGATACTGATGGGATGAGGGGTTTTTAAACTGAAAGAGGGTAGATTTAAATTAGATATTAGGAAGAAATTCTTTACTGTGGGTGTGGTGAGACAGTGGAACAGGTAGCTTAGAGAAGCTGTGGATGCCCCATCCCTGGAGGTGTTCAAGGGCAGGTTGCAT
>VXBO01013145.1:243387-305999 GCA_013400135.1 Rhinoptilus africanus
AGTTGTACCTGCCCATGACAGGTGGGTTGGAACTAGGTGATTTTTAATGTCTCTTCCAACCCAAACCATTCTATGATTCTATGCTTCTGTGATTATGATCTACCCGACTTGAAAGAGGGTAAATTTAAATTAAATGTGAGGAAGCAATTCTTTATGATGAGGGCACTGAGACACTAGAAGAGGTTGCCCAGAGATACTCCATCCCTGGAATTTTTCAAAGTTAAATTGTATGGGGCTTTGACCAACCTGATCTAGGAAAAAGATCCATGTCCTTTATAGCCCAAACTATTCTATTATTCCAAAATGAGGAAAATAAAAATTTTCATTTTGAAATGGTGAAAATTAAAGATTTTACTAGTTGAATTTCTTAGTGAAAAAAAAAAAGTGAAAATTAATACTGTTTGAAGAATCTTATCAAGTTCCTGAACCGTCAGTTTCAGAAAGAAAAATGAGTTCAAACAAAAACATTCTGGTGAAATAAATTACATTATGTTCATACTTAATAGAGCTGAAGTATGAACCCAATGAGCTTTAACCAAGTATGTATTTTATTCTCAATGTGGATAAAAAGGTCTAAAAAGGAAAAGGGCAATAAAAATGTGTCAAAAAAGATAATGCAAAGCTGCAAGCGGCTATTTTCAGATTGATCTCAAAATACTGTCAAGATTTCTATCCTCTTTACATGCAATTATCTTTACATAGAGAGGCATCATATCAGAGAGAGAGGTCGTATTTTAAACTGGAGTTGTACGTAAACAAGGGCCCTCAAGAATGGCATGTTATTGTCACTGTTGGTACTGATGACAACAGATAGTTTACCAAGTGATAAACCGATGATTCATCAGCAGACAGTGGTTTGTGGAATACAGTGAATACTTCAAACACTAGAGGATAACACAAAATCCTTGTGATTCTTTACCATAAACATATGGTAAAACACACTCAAATACACACACAAATACATACTCAAAAAGATTAAAAAATCTCACAAATCGGCCTTCATATAACCACATTATATATAAATGTAATAGCAACAGAATATTTTAAGATTATAAGTGTAGATTTTAGAGAGTTTCCTTCATGCCATCCAATGCACTGAAAAACTCTCTTGCTTCTTTAAGGTTTAATTGAAAAGAGGGAGTGGAGAGCACTGATACCCTCTTGTATTACAAGATTTTTTGAATGGATGGTTTTACAGCCATATAACATGAGAAGTCTAGAAGGACTAATGCCCTTTAACTAAAACCAACACCACAGATTTGCTCTGATTAGCTCAAGAAGAACAAACAAAGCACAGCTATGTTCTTGAGATTGTAATCAAAGTTGCTAGTGCTTACTTTGAAACTGTAGCTAAGAACGAAACCGCAAACAAACACACATTATTTATTATCTATACAATACAGAATTTTGTAGGACATGCTTCATGGTGATTAGTTACCATATTCCAAGTTAGGATTTTGAGATCTGGTATATTCATTTATGCAATCATTATGAGCTGAGAAGGTGTAAACTATCCTAACATTGAAAGCTGGCCTTTCCATTATTTTCATCAGATCTGAACCATCAATTTTTCAGCCACGGTATGTGAACCAGTCCCCTTCCATCTTTACTAAGGTGCAGCCAGCCTTCAGTTTGGAAAAATTAAGGTGAATAAAGGTCACCAGATCTCTTTATCTGATTGTAGCCAAGAAAATTGCTGAAAGCAAGCAAGTATACTGCAGGTACATTGGTGATTTTTCACAATGCCACTGAGTAGAACCTTCAAATCTGGTGCAGTCATAGATCATAGACCTGAGTGAGCACACACACACACCCATAAAGAAAAAAATATTTTTTTTCCAGATTTCAATGAGAAGATTTAGTCACAAGTCAGTCAGTGACTGAGGATTTTCTTTTTTTCTTCACCATTGCATCTTTTTAGTCTTTTGGTGCCTCTTACTTTGTAACCTCACCCTATCCTTCCTTTATTATTATACATCTATTTATCTAGACTTGAATAAAATAAAAACACCCGTAGAAAAGCTCTAGGTGCCTATAAAATTAATTATATTTACAATTCCAAATGATGGCCACCAAACAACATAGCAATAATCCCATAGAGAGAACAAATTAACTCAGCTAGCCAATAACTCAGAACAACAGAGACCTGTGTTTTCTTTTTCACCTCCAGGAATAGAATCTGAACTGGCTCAAATGCTTTATCAAATAAATGGCTCTTCTAGGATGCTCAGAAGGTCATGATGTTTGACTGTGCTGACAGGGATGTTAATTTTTTTGGAGGGGGTTATTTTTTACCATGAAGAGAATAATTAAACACATCAGTATTTTTTGTATGTGTTATATGTCCCAGTGGATATGACATTGCCGTCTATCAAGACTGAAAGTTCACTGATGTCACTACTTCTATTTATCATGTTCTATCCAAGAAAATATCCATACATTTATTAATTGGTTGAGTTGTTATTAAAAATTACAGTTGCGTTAATGTTATCTGTTAGCCTTTACAAGACAATGGGTGACGAGTAATTTCATATTACAACTGAGTGTAATATGAGTGACCAAAGGCTGCTAGTCTGTGGCAAAGCACAGTGAAAAAAAATATTCTTTTCACTCTCTCATAATAAGGTCTGTTATAGCCCCAGATAAGCTCTTAGGTGAAAGGAATCTTTTGTGAAGGGACTATAATTTGCTTTATTTACCTAGGAAACAGGGACATGATCTGGTTGACCTCTAGATCCCAAACTTACCCCATCTCATTTTAGGATCTAAGTGTCCTGGAGCTATTAAAAGTATAATGTCCTCTGGATGTGGTGTCCACCCGTTCCCCTCTCTCTAACCCAGGGCAGATGGCGAGGCACAGATATCTGCAGAATGTAATTCAGATTTAATATGTATCCAAATACCAGGATTTTGGTAAATTGCTATTTTACACTGGGTTTTGGGAGTTGGAGAGAGGAGTCTTGGCTTTCTTCAATATAAATGTTACTACTAATAAGGAAAAATATAATATGTGCCCTGGAAAGTAATATAACCAGTTTATTATTTTTTATGGTGGGTTAAGACCTTGTGGAATTACTGTGTCTTCCTATAATTTGTAAAATGAATATTTAAAAATAAATGACTGACTTTTGAGGTAAAAGTACCTCTTCACTAACCCTGGGCCTTCAATTCAAAACAACTGTAGCAAATTTGAGGTTAAAAAATTCACCAAGGTTAATAACAAAAAGTGATAGCCAACACTGAGCCCTTCATCTGCCTGCATGGATGGACTGCTATCCAACCGCATCTTGAATACGATTAAAAATATAATTTGACTTTGAAATCTAAATGTATCCAGCACCTTCCTCCCTAGAGGACCAAACCAGATGTGCCTTGTTTTTATCCTGCTGGCAGCTATACATAATTTCCTAGGTAGACATCCACAGAAATCCTATGATATCTTAAAAAGTAAATTTCATCGGGCTAAACACAGATCTAAAGCATTAGACTAATGAAATTTTAAACCCCATCCCATAAAGTTATATTTCACAGAAGTGGAAAGCAGTTTTTATTCCTTTTTGCAGCAAATTTTGTGAACATATGGTGTAATGTGGAAACATGGATAGTCAGAACAGTTAGCAGTTGCTGTGGTACTGCTGGCTTATTTCCACTTTACAAATTCATACGAAGCTAAAATATCACGCTGGTGACATATGCTTACCGGCTCTCCATTTACTGCCTGCAGCTATGGGCTCCTGTATTCTAATGGTAATTCTACAATCTGTTCACTGACAGCTCAGGGGGCCAGATGATATGCACACTACTGCCAGGGACATCACTTTCATGAAACATTTACTTCTCTGCACCTGAATATTGGAGTAATCATATAGAGAGTCGACACACCATGAAATAGAGTTAGACTGAAGATTCTGAGAAGAAAATAGCAGACTGTCACTCAAAATAAAGTTCATTTTATACCCAGCAGAGCTAGGTTAAAAGACATTTCCATACACTGAAAATGCTTTCCATCTTTAAAGCTGCAGTTTAAAAGAAAAATGTTTTCCCCGTATTTTTCTTCAGTGGCTCAAGGGATAATTACACTCCAAGACTTACATTTGAGAAAGCTTGTACTTTCTTGTCCTGTGCTATTTGAATGAAGTCAGAATTACAGTGGGCGGATGGGCTCTGAAAATTCAACCCTGCCACATTGTTGAGAGCACCACCAAACTACCTCTGAGTAACTTCATTTCATTTTCTTGCCCGGCCCTGCAAGGTTGGTGGTAAGGTTTTGAACACTTGGAGATCATTTGCACAAAGTGACCTCTCAGATCAGATCTTTACGTCTTCTTGAGGAGGCAGCATAGGTGCAGCTGAGCTTTAGGTAGTGGATCGCTGCCCAAGGGAACATGGGGTCAGGATGGGATTAGGGGGCTGGTGCTGGGGATTTATATCCGGGTAGTTATGGGAGTTATGTCCAAAGTAGCCAAAGGACACACTGAAGGTTCGGGATCAGAGCAAGAACTGATGAAGTGTCCCTGAGCAGACACAGAGAAGGCTGATAATAAGCACATTCAGGTGAGAGCTGGTAAAATGCATAATGCATTGCATAAATGCTATATTTTATGGATAAGGGTAATGACAAATGCCAAGGCAAAAGGTTAATTTGATTATGCAAAATTTGAGAAAAGGCCTAAGAGGCCAGATAATATCTTAACAACCTCTATCATTCCCACCAGAAGATAACAACCAATTATCTAACATGAGGAAAGAGGAATAGAGCAGTAGAATAAAACAGAAATTATTCCCTTGCTAATAAGGACGAGGATAAACGTCTAATGTGTGAGCCAGCAGTTGGTAAGCATGGAAACCACCTTTCCAGCACCCATATTACCTGTGGATGGAAATATAGTATTAACATGAATATATTTTGCATGTTCTGACCACCATGAAAGTAATTATGAACAGAGAAACAATTAGCCATGTCACTGAAGAAGAAATTTAAACATTGCTAGGAAGATGGGGATAAAGTTAAAAGCTGGACTGGAAGGCACAAAATGAAATACTATCCAGAAACAAAACCAATCTTGAAAAAAAAGAGGATATGTTGAATTTTTTCCACATGCGAATGTAACACTGAACATGAAACATCACGCAGACTTAGAAATTAACAGAAGGATGGAGATTGCTGAGAAGTAGAGCTTGCAAATGCCACTGCTGGTGATAGAGAATCCTCACTGACAGTCCTTCATGATGGTCCATTAAAAATTTGATTTTTGCTGCAGTAAGAAGTGCCTTGATTATACTATGTCCAAACTATCATATGCTAGAACAGTGAACTCTGGCCAGACACCATCATAACAATGTCCCTAATATTAACTTCATAGCTACTTTTCTAACAAACTGGGAGCTACTCCTGTGGCTATCTCAACTCATTTCCAAATTCTGATTCTCTAGATATTCTCACTAAACAGATTGCATAAAGCACACCTGATGTTATTAATGTGAAGTTACAAAGATTTTGTTCTATAACACCTCATGTTCATGATTTTTCTCATAACATGCTCATTTTGTGACCAAGGAAAGACTACCAGATTTTTCTTTCTATGGGGTGATCTTTCTGCTTGTTTCGGAATGACAGTTGACATGATATTATTTTGCAGTGATTAGAGGGATCCCATATCCTGATTATTCCTCAATCCCAAGTTTAAGCAGCTTCCATTTGTGTTGTAGAGATCTAATACAAACAGTTTATTTCAGGGCTGATTAAGCTTTTTTCACTGAAAGGTGTTTATATGCAAGATTTTTATATAAAATGGCTTGTTTTGTAGAAAACTGAAATGTATGGATTTAGTTACTGAAAAAACATTTTGACTAAAAAAGATATTCTGACCTAGCTGAACAGCTATTTTCAAAGAAAAAGTAATTGAAAATACAAACCAGCTTCTGTAGTTGTCTTTGTATTATCTTGTTCATATGAGAATAAAATGCATAGAGGAATAAAAAAAAATTATTTTCCCTCCAGAAAATATTTTTGTTTTTTAATAAAATACTAAAAAAGACACAAGAATACTTGTAAGTATTGAATCATACCTACTTTTTAGTCTGTTCCAACATTTCAGAGAAAATATATAGCATTTTTTGACTAAGTTATAGTAGCTGCATTTTACAGCATTACCTGGAAAATCTTCCCTGCTTATACAGCAACAGGGATGGCTTAAGGCAATGGCCTATGTGTCTGTAGCCTGCTACAGAATGTGTACACCCAGTTTATTCTTTTATGGAACATTTATTTATATACCTCTTGTTTTTATTTAGCCACATTTATAGTACAATATTACAATTTTATTATGAAGAGTGCTTTTATTTTATAATAAAATATAATATCTTCCATTCTGTGTGGGAAGAGGAGGAGATGGACCACAAAATCTCTTTGTTATTTTTCCTCAATTTTAAGTTTCTTCAAACACTCTGCAATATATCTTTTTTCCAGAATTGCCTGAAGCACATTCTTGCAGTACTTGTTGCCAAGTGAGGTGACCATAAACACGATGGGGAGGGGTGAATACCATGTAACTACTGTCCCAAACCTGGAATGAGCAGTAGCACCATGACAGTATTTTTATGAGATACTTAATTTTACAATTTGATTGCAGCAGATTTTTTTGAACTGAAATGCAGCCTGAAATTCAGAGATTAATATACTGCAGTAGAAAGTGCGGAAAATAAGACATCCTACCATGTCATTAAGACTCAGATGGATTTCTTCCATACTTGGACTCTTCACTCTGATATCCCTGAGACACACAGAGGAAGGCACAATTTTCTAGGCAAAATATGCAAACTTCTTATATATGAAACTTTTTGCATTTCAGTTCTCAGCTTACACATATTCAAATAATGAAATAGAATGTCTTCTCAACAGAATTTACCATACATGTGTGAAATAACCGAAAAATCCCTGCTCCAGGGATTGACAATATGTTCAGTGTCCATGCTGTCCACTCCCATAATCTTTGCATATTCTCCCTATTCCAAGTACATTTTTTGTTAGATATTCATCATTGGGTAATTTATAATACAAATACAAAATAATACATTCCTATCTTCCTTTCCATCCTTCTATGCCATGACATATTTATTTTGTTTTTAATCTGTTGGGCTAACTAAAAGAAAAACATATTACACAGAATAATGCAAGGGGCAATCTCTTTGAACACGCATTCCTGTAAGTCACAGAGAAACACAGCTCTTTCCCCTGTTGTACCACCTCAAGCCTCCCATGAGCAATGCAGCAGGATGGTGGCGTGTTGATAAAGTTTGCTTTCTGTTCCACTGGGACACCTACACTGCTTCGACATGTCTCGTGCTCTGTATATTTATCACTGGCAGTGACTTTCTCGGGTGTTTTCTCATCCTCATCTGGCAGCACCGAAGCCTCACGGGCTGGAATTGAAGTCACTCAGGTGCAGTCAACGATGGCTTCTCCCTAATGCTGTCTGACGGTGGCTCCAGCTCTGCTCCTCTCCCCTGGAGGGGAACTGATGGAGTTGCTCCATCCCAAAGAGCATGCTCAGCAGCTTCTTGCTGCCTAAAATTTTCCCTGGTCACCCTTACACTATGAAATGCTGTGGGCTGATGGCTTCACATCAGTGCTGCTCTGAAGCTTCCTCTCTAGCCCTCAGGCCTTAGTGTCGGGACAATGAAACCTGAGGGTGGTGCCACACTTAGAGTTTGCTTTTCTATTATTTCAAACTTATGTTCTGGAGTCTCTGAACCTTTCAGACTGTATGACGGTGTGGTTTTATGATACTGGTAGTTTGGTACAGGAATTGAAGGAAGTCTACTGAGAGATGAAGAAACCTGGTGTTTCTATTCTGGGGAAAATGTAGGATAAACATTTTTTAAGATAGTAATATTTTTTTTTAAGATTTCTTTCAGAAAGGGAATTAGGGAGAAATACAGCAACTTTGGCTCCTAAAAGTTACATATGAAATGAATGCTGCTCTTTATTTCTGCACTAGTCACTGAGGCTTCTAGATGCCTGGGTTGTTTTTCAGTGGACAATTTGGCCCAGATGCTTGGTGGCACAGAGTACAGCTTTTACCTTTGCTCAAGGCAGGCAGCCAGTGAGAGCTGAGACGACAGCCCATGATTTCCATCAGTCACTCATGCTGCAGGCACCTGGAGGTGGACCACACCGCGAGGAGTCCAGGAGGAAGGCAGACACCACCAGGAGAGGCTCATGATGAAACTTGGCTGCTGACTGATTAGGAACCCAATGACAGCAGTTAATTCCCAGAATACACTAACTTTTGATGAGTCTTTGCTTTCTAACAGAAAGTTGTCTCCTCAGCATTACCACCTTGGTGTTTGGGAATCCTCTTAGTGCCTTATTCAGGTTATTATAGATCTTTTTTGGGGGTAAGCATCCAAACCAAATGGTACCTGGACAAAGGTATGACAAGCATTACTGGGATTAAAAGGTGCATCCTGTTCATCCTAGCATCATGAACAAAAAAATACCTTTGCCACAGATACAGCAGGAAGATGTTAAAAGCAGATAAATGGTAAAATATAAAGTTAAGATATAAAGCAGGAGTCTCTTGTGATGAGTTTTCTCAGTGTCTTTTTTGACTGTTTGGAGCCAGCTCAAATGCTCGGTTTTTCTAGAGGCTTTCCTACCAGTGCTTGGCTGCTGATTCAGTGGTTTCAAAGCAGCCTTTTTGCAGGCTAGGGATTAGGATGCCGTATCATAATCTTTATTTGCCCATTTCTGCTCAGCTTCCTATTTTCCTTTTGCTTCAGCTGTAGAACAGAATTGTACAAATGTTCTTTTTCCTGAATGTGAAATCCTGGTCTATGACATGACAAATGTATGGCACTCTTATTCACCCCGTACCTGAAAGATTTTTCCTCTTGTGTTTCTTCATTTCTGGCAAAAGCTGACAACACAAAAGCATTAAGTTCTCATCTCCTCTGTTCCAGTGCTTATAGCAGAGGCATGTATTTTACCCCTTTCCATCTTTACTACCGTTAGAAATTTTTGATTTTTTTTCTCTTATTTATCCCCAGGGTTACCTCTATATATGGACTCAGTATTTGGGTTTTTTTTTTTTTTCCCTGTCTCTACAAATTGGATTTCTTCATGTTTGTTTTTGATGATTGGAGAGTGTGGCTAATGCTTATTTACTCTGGTTCTTGGTGCTGTTTTTGTATCAATGATACTATTTCCTTTACCGACAGCTTCACTATGTACAGCACTGAATTTCCTGAGTTTCACACTGGGCACAACATAAAAAACTCTCTTTCTTATAAAGCAAAACTGATTTTTTTTTTTGACAACACACATCAGAAAGATGTGACAGCAACAGTGGACTCCCAGACTGATTTCTTCAAACATTTTTTAGCTACTTGCTGCAGTGAGGATTACCAGCTTTTGCAAAATGTCTAAGCATCCTGAAAATCTCAGATGTTTGTTTTCTGCATAGACTGTAACTTCTTTCCACAGATACTAACATGGCTGAATCTTTGGATAACATTTCTTTTTTGCAGTCCAGTGGCAAAGGTGTTTGTTAGTTATAAGCACATTCCCAGCAATCCCCTTAAATCCTAGACAAGTGCTCCTATTTTCATCTTGGTTATAAGGGTGCAGAGAGTGGGATTGCCCCAGATTTGTTTACCACTGGAAGCTGGAATGAATATTGCTTTCCAAGTGCTTCCTGATACAAGCTTTCCTGGCCTGTGGTGTATCTCATCTCCTGCTGCTGCCTCTCTCGCCAGGCTCCACAGTCTGTTGTTGTTAGGGATCAGTTTAGTATCTCTCTGATGTCCACTCATGGACTTGTCCACAGAGAAAAAACTTCTTTACGGTGAGGGTGACAGAGCACTTGAACAGGCTGCCCAGGGAGGGTGTGGAGTCCCCTTCTCTGGAGATTTTTAAGACCCGCCCGGATGCAGTCCCGAGTAATGTGCTCTGGGCAATCCTGCTTTGGCAGGGGAGTTGGACTAGTTGATCTCTAGAGGTCCCTTCCAGCTCTGAAATTCCATGAAAAAAAAAAAAAATTCTCTCCTCCAATCACATCTGATTTTCACATTTGGGTAGAAAATAATAATAAAGCAAACCAAGCTATCTTAATTTATATAAGCACCCCTACAAGCTTCAGTTTCTTCCTTTTCTCAAGCCAAAAGTTAAAATGAGAAGATGCATTTATGAACCCGTCTATTCTCTGCAAACCTTTTTCCATCACAGAACCAGAACCAGTTCACTTTCTCAGCTCACACCTTTAGGTTGATGTTTCAAGCGTTATTTGTGCCTAGGTTGCTCTGGCTCCCCTGGATAGTCCCGTTGTCTGCTCTGGAGCTGAATGGAGTCTCTGGGTAGTTCCCCCTCAGTCAGACCGTCACTGCCTTTGAAGCACTTGCTGTGACAGTCCCAGCCAACTTTTCCACTTGTCTTAGAGTTATTTACTTGCCCCTAATCAAGCAACTAAAGAGCTGGCTGCTGGTTGCCCAACTGGATCTAATAACGGGAGAAGAGCCAGAGGACTGAGCCCTGTGCAAAGGGATGACCTACACTCATGGTTGCTCGTGTCTAGAAAACCAAAAAGATTGTGTTGTCTAAAACAAAAAACTAGAACTGGTAGTGACTGTTTTTTATTCCTTATGCTGATGTTTTGGCTCCACATTTCTCTAAAAATTGCTGTGAGGGCTTAAAGAAAGATTGTAACTATTAATTGGCTGGAAATAATAAACATAGGAAGAAAAAGGACTTGCAATTACCTCCCACCCACAACAACAAAAAGCAAAACAAAACAACCCCTACCAAAACCTAAATATCCTGCTTCTATGTCTCTGCCTATCTCTGTGCCTGTTTTCACTTTTTACCCTGTAAGCCCAGTAAGGCAGATACCTTGGTTTCTTCTCCATTCAAACATTAATAGCTCAGAGATGATAATAAATTTTAAGTGAGTTTTAAGAAGTCTAAGAGAAAGATTTTAATCTCCTGGAGTCAAAGGTCTGTCAGCTCTACCTTTTTTGTGAATAGGGCCCCTCTCCAGACAGCTCAGAGTCACTGCCTGGTTGCTTCAAACCTGGAAGGGTGATGCTATNTTTTTTTGTGAATAGGTCCCCTCTCCAGACATTATCCTCCAAAGTGTCAGGTGCCAGCTCAGAGTCATTGCCTGGTTGCCTCAAACCTGGAAGGGTGATGCTATCTGTGCACACAGACCCCAGTGACTTCACTGTTCCTCACACTTAGGGCTCCCATTTTGGCTCAGCTCAAATGTGGGAGGGCCACCATACTGCAGGTAGGTCAGCCCCACTGTACATAGGACTTAGAGCCTCTTCCTTGGTGTGCAGTAAACCCAGAACATCTGCCTTGAGATCCATGTGTGGACGCCATGTGGACAGACAGCTCATTAACATATGCCAAAGTACCACCAAGATTTTTATTTGAAGTGTTAGTGAACATAAAAATAAATGCCAGTAGAGTTTGAAGGAGCAAGAAGTTAAACTAACTCTGGGACGATGTGGCCCCTATGGAGCCATACAAATTCCGTGCAACTCAGCTGATTTCATTACCAGTTTATCTATGGAGAGAAATAAATTCAGACTAAGGCAGAGTAGTTTAAAGGGGAATAATAACCCTGTGATTTGATGCACTTACTTTAGGACAAGGGTATATTTTGCAATTAAATCTAAAATAAATTAAGTGAACTACATATACATTATGCTTACTCCAAAACATGAGAGTTCATATAGGGAGTTAGTCAGGTCTGGTCATTCTAAAATGTCTCCCTGTACAGAGAAACTCTGTGATGAGATGTGGGTTTTGATTCTAGATTTGTTAAGACCTTGATCAAGCTACATAACTTCTCAGTTACACTTCTGTTTTTTTGGGTTTCGATATTTTTTTTTAAGAAACATTATTTCAACAGCTCATGCAATGGGTGGCTTTGAAGCTTAGAAAGCTAGTATTTTTAAAGAACTATTTATGATGTAATATAATAATTTAAGCATTTAGGCCTTGAAAATCAATCACTTTAAAGCCCTCCGGAGAAATGTTAAAATATATGCAAAAACGCAGATGTTAGTAGAAGCAGCATGTACATATCCAAGAGCAACATTTGGCCCCCTTAAGCCAAATGAAAAAACTTTCATGCTTACATGCACACTCACGAGTCTACCCTGCTGTGAAACTAGATATCATTTTCTGATTTAATGCTTACTCAGTCTGACTGTGCTACAGAGTGACTGCAATAAAACTAAAGCTGTGACGTGGCATAGATGAAACCTTTAGGACTTTGTGGTGGTGCATTTCTGGAAACTTATATAATCAATAAGAGTAAAAATAAGAATAAGAATAACACTTATTTCTTACGCCATAACTTTTATCTTTGGATTTTAGGTTGTGCCAGCATGTAAGGTTTAAATCTGAAGAAGTCAGGACAATTTAATCTAGTGGAGAAATGCAGTTATCTCATGAAAACACACTTTCTGCAGTGCTCTATTTCTTTTGTGGAATTGAAATTATGGATGTATTTACTCTGTGCTTGCTACAGCAAATGGAGGTGATTCTCAGCGGACCAAGCGTGAGTGCAGAGAAAATGTAAAGATTATGGGAAAAGTCACGTTTACAGGCACGGGGCTTATTGTCCAGCATGCGGCATTAAAACAGGCAAATCCTGGCCTCTGCTGAGAGGGTAAAGGGACAGTAGAGATGGGGGCAGCCCCTTATGTCCCCCCAGTCCTGGATGCTTGCAAAGGAGGCTGTCAGCATCCTGCTGGTGGTGCTTCCCAAGCTCAATGCCCTGGTGTGCCTGGTGACTGCAGGGGAGTGAGGGAGGACAGCACTCTCCTCCATTGCCTCTCCTGTCCTCAGTCAGGCTACAAGACATGTACTGAAACCTTGAGGGGTGGTGTAACATCGTTCCCCAATGTCCTGGGGAACTCTTCTTCCCTTAGCGTCTCCCAGTTTGCCCTGCCAGAACAATCATCTCCTGAAGGCAGGGGAGGTCTTGGTACAGAGTCACTGGTCTTTTCTAGGAAGCTGGAAAGGCATCGAGGGGTGGGCGCTTTCTTGTCTGGTACCTTTTCTAAGATGATGTCTGCTGCTGGCACTTCTGTGAAACTGGCATTTTTTTGTTTCAATGTTTTTCTGCTGGAGTCATTAGTTGAACTGATTAAGAGCAAAAATTGGCAGTTTTCATAAACTTGCAGATAGAAATTTTGTAAACAAAGCTTGTAAATTGTCTTAGCACTACACATTACATCGAAGGTTCTTATTCTCAATTAAAAATTACTTACTGTGTCTAGGTTTATTGTTGTTCTAAAAGAATAAAACTATCAAAAAGATAAAATTAGACTTTTTTAAATTAATGAGGATGAAAAATCTTTCAATTTGATCTGGTTAATTTTTATTTGTGAACAATTATTCACATATCTTTTCTAGATTTTTTTTTCCTTTATTTTTCAAGCACTTCAGATAATGCCGTAGTTGGGAACGTATTTTGGCCAGCTCTATTAAATGAGATAGGATATTCAAGAGTCGTCCAACCCCTTTCCTCTAAGTATGGACTCTTCCCAACCCCAAATCCATCTCAGGATGAAACCCAAGAGGATATCTACCTCATCTCCTGGTGTTCTAATTTGTCCCAGAAAAAAAGTGGGGCTCATGGTGTGGATGTCCATCTGCTGCTCTGACCTGACTCTGGCCTCAGTTCAGAAAGGACTGTGGCATGTTCCACACTGAAGCCCCTCGGAAACCAATGGGACCTTTGTGAGCTGAGACTTGGGCTGAGGACATTAATTGTACATGTAAACTGGTGACTGAAGAATTATGATAAAATGTGATGAATGCGATAATATGATACAATTATGGTAAAGTGATGTTAAAAAGCAGTTATAAATGCTGTCCTTCAAGAGTGAAACGAACAGTTCAGTCACAGTTTATCAGCTATTCCTAGGAGACATCTTAAACTGGATGTTTTGACAAAATATCAGTAATACGGTTATTCTCAGTGACTAGCAGAGACCCTGACAGAAGATTTTTTTTTGGCCATCTGGTTTGTCATTGGAAAAAAAAAAAAAGGAGATAATTTTATCTCTATTACTTTGACAGACCACTAATTTGTTTTTGATATAATTAATATTGGCTCAATACCAGTGAAGCTTTATTAAATTTTGTGGAAAAAAATTATTCTGGTGATGAAAAGCAGTTGAGAATCAGGACCTACATTATTATGCTGAGATTTTCTGACATCAGTTACAAGCACAGAATAAAATAAAAATATTTATACATATGAGTTCAAATGTGTAGTGAAATTCAAACCAAAAGAACTTCTGGGTGTCTTCCCCTGGCCTTTAAATCATAATTCAGAGCATTTGAGCAAAAAGTGTGTTTTTATAACTATGAAAGTCAACTAAAAACACTAGGGAGGAGCAAACTGAGGGCGTTCTCACCACATAAATTTAATTATAAAAAAGTACTCTAAAAAGGATGCTGTTTGTCCAAGATTTTCTATGTTGTGAATAGGAAAGACTCCTCCAAAGAGTGTTTACATATATTTAAGGTAAGTTTTAGCCCAGAAGCACCTCAATAGTGGCTTCTCTCTCCCCTTTGACTATGAAAGAAACCAAAGGATATTCACCTCATTAAATTTAATATGTACCCTCTGTTTCTCTCTTTTACCTTTATAGGAAGCTGAGGTAGAATACCCTTTAAAATGTTAGATGTCAAGAATCTGCTGGTGTAAGTACTCCCCAAGACTTCCATGAGTCTCTCTAGTAATGACTTACAAATTGCCAGCTTTTATTTCGTGCTCCACAGGCAGAACTCCCACTAGCCTTCTCATAGGAAGAACTTGTGGGAATAGGGTTTGGGTTTGGGTTGGTTTGTCTTTTTTTTTTTATGTTTAGTTGGTTGGTTGGTTTTATTTTGGTTTCGGAAGACTCTGAACCCAAGGAAATGTATAGAAAAGTCAGATTCTTAGATTGATGACTTAAACTGACTGTTGAAGTTTTGATTGTACAGGAAAACATGTGACTATTAAAACTTGAGAGAAATATGTTTTTCCCCTTGTTCTGTTATTGCTATCTCATTTCCTTTGGCAATATTAAAATCATTTCAGAAAGTTTGTCATAAACAATGAATGAAAATTATAATTGGTTACAAAATGCTAAAGCAACTGTCAGGAAGAGTAAGAAACTATGAGCAAAGATAGTCTAGGGATAAGCATCCAAAGTAATTGTCTAGGTTCCCAACCTGGAAAAACCCCATCAGACTAAGTGGACTACCAAGGAAAGAACCTGTATACACTGGTAATAGGAGGGACTCGGGGCCACATCCTGCCAAACACCAAGTGGGGTTATGAGTCACAGCTCATCTGCAAGAAAGAACAAAACTGGTTCCAGTCTTCAGAGACAACCAAACTCTTAGATGGAGCTGAAAACTCCCAGTTGACAAGAACAACATTTTTGGTTTAGATTCGGAAGTATGAATTTTGTGAATTTCCAAATGCTAATTGCTAATTAATAATACGGTTCCCTTAATTACACAGAATGTTAAGGAGTAGAGATTAGAAAGAAATGGAAGATTTTTCTGGCCATCTAACACACACAATAATACCACATTATTGTGCTCTTGAAAAGATCTATACTTTTATTACTACAGCTAGCTAGTGCTTGCTTTATAGTGATATAATAGTATCTTTTGGCAGTAGCTGCCTGTGTACCAATAGAACAAAGCTGAAAAACAGATACTGCTAGCTAGCTGCTGTAAATATAAATTCTAAATAAAAAGGAATTCAAGTGGGAATGCAATTAAATTATGTGTATTATTAAATGACATGAATGAATCTACTCTTCTAATTATGTTCAGACTCACACAGATGAAAGGATAACGACAGGGATGATCGTGAATGAAGAAAGCTGATTTCACACTGGACCGGGGAAAAATTCTGAAAAGGAATCATAAAGAAGGTCTTGACACATCCTTATAAATGAGAATTTTCACTGAGGACAACAGCTTTACCTGCAACATTAAATAAACCAAGGGCTCTTCACCAAGTAGCTCACCTGATTTTGCCCCAGGTAGTTCAAACTGCTATTATAAAATGTTGTCTCCTTACCCACATGAGATCTGCTGTCTCTCTACATTCTCAATAGAAATTGTTTAATTAATTGCTAGAAAGATGACATTTTAATTACCAATGGAAATTCTTGGGACTGGGTTTTCCAGACAAACATTAATCCTCTTTGTGATAGGCTTTATGAAAAATATGCGGCTAGCATAAGAGATGAATAAAACCGGCAGGAATGAGGAAGGGCAATATAAACACAATATCTAAAACCTGTTTGTTTGGGGTTTTGTTTCCCCCATATGCACAAAGCAGAGATTCTCTTGAAATGGAATAAAGACACATTTCTAGACAAATCCTAGAGGCAAAGCCTCCTGTCACATCACCTTTATCACGTAAATCATGGGCAACTGTCTGAGCTTTCAGCGTCCTTCACAGTCAGTTTCCATCCTACTTTCCATCCTCAGCAGCAAGATCATCTCCAGCCGAACAATAAGGCCTTACCCACCATTTAGTCTTTTTGGAAATGTACATTTATGCTTTCCCCTTCACGCACACTATGGTGAGATAGAAATTCTTGTGCCTCACTTTTCACCATCCCAATGAGTGCTTTTGGGTTAGAATGCAGATTTTCTCCTGCCTGTGTCCTTTGTATGTCCTTTGGAGCAGGGATCATCTTTTCCTGGGTACAGCACATCAGGAGCCTGTGTCTGAAAATGTATCTTTCTGCTACGGATTTTTGTTTTGTGATACCTTTGACAGAGCAAGTTCAAGATGCTTATGCTGCCTGAAGTATCACAGTTATATTGTTCTGGTATTGAAAGTTTTTTGCTTACGGCCACTTCAGCCATGAGAACAGGCATGGGTTTGGATAGCAGTGTGGATATAATTCCAGACAAACTACTGTATATAGTAATGACTGAATGAATCAACAGTAAAAACCTTGTTGATTTAGAAGGCCTCAGTAGCTTTTATTGATGATATTTTGTCTCAGGGATGATCATGTGGAAAAAAAAAATAAAATCTCAAAATGTCAAAAACAAAGAACAGAACTGGAAACAACAGGACGAAGTAATGCTTGTACTTGTTTTCACAGATATCAATGGACTCTGCCTAAGCCCTTATATATCTGTTTTAATTATTTTTATATTTCTAGCAGTTTCCTGTTTCTAAAAAGCTGTTATTACAAAGACATCTTTTATGTAGTTATAACGTTGATTTCCACGGAGCTGGAAGCCCCTGAGCTTAAGGTTACTGACTTAAAGGCAATGGCGTTAGTTCATTAAATGGAGATACGAATTAGCTGCAGACAGATATTGATGAGTAGATATGTATATGCCTGTAGAAAACCCAGAGATTATTTTCTCAGTGCATTCTTCTTAGATCATATAAATCTCTTTTCATCCTTTACTGTTTTACTCACTTAAGTACAGCACACTGGTGACTTCTGCATTATCATGAGATATTCCCTGGCTATCTTGGGAGCTGGAAGTACTGCTGAGTGAACCCTTTCAAATTCCTCAACAGCTTACTCAAGCTGTTTGAGAATGAAAACAAGTGTGCTTTCTGTATTGCAAAAATACTGTCACATTGCCCTACATTCAACCTAACTTTGGCATTTCCTGACTTTCAGAGCCAAAATCTGTTGGTATAATTCAACTAGTTTCAGGGGGATCGTGTCAGCAGAAAATATGGTCCTCAGTGCTTCATACTGCAATTTCTACCCTGTTTTAAAATACTCTGTTACATTTAACAACTTAGACATGTTAAAGGCAAGAAAGGGAGGAAAACACATCAACACAGTATGGCTGAAAGAGTTTATGACTTCTGCCCACAAATTGGATTCTCCAAAGTTTTAAGGGGAGTTTACCATACCAGTGGTTCACTGTTTTCTGTATACTAGGTCAGCTTTAGCGGTTTAATTGTGTTTACCTCCATTGCTACAACATAATCTCAAAACTATTTATCTGTCAGTATACTCTCAAAACTATTTGTCCTTCATTCTTTACTTCCTTAGAGTTTACCTTTTTACAGAAATTAACTCTTAATTCAGTATGGCACAGCCCCTTTTGCCATCCCCAGATGCTCAGACAGTAAGAGTCGGAGGCTGTTCACTGCATTCAGCTTTCCTTCTGCCTTCAGAACCAAGGTATGAGAAAGCCCATATTACCAGAAATGTACTAATTATTAACTAATTCAGATTATTATTATTTTTTAATTGCATTGATTTGTATCAAAACCTCCTTCTGTGGTTTCAGAAATGAGTGATCATACATAAATCTTAACTTTAATTTCCATTATTTTTTTTGAATGGGGGGAGCATTGGTATTTTTTGGGGTTCATGTCATCTTGAACTAAAAAATAATCAAAGTTACAATCTCAACTTTAACCTAGTTTGAGGTTTTCTCTCTTCCTCTAGGTCCAAAAAATATCAAACTTTTTTTTTTTTTTCTTTATCCCCTTCCCCCCCATACAAAAAGAACCCTGATTTGGAGAAGTCCTAAAAGAAAGACTCTGAATTCTTACTGCTTTCTTGAGGCAACATGTTTTCTAAGATGAAGGATTCTATTAGATCAGAAGATTTCTCCAAGCCTTTTGATTAAAATGACATTCATCACTTAGGGTGCTATAGCATATGCTGAGGTGAAGAGCGGGTAAGATGATTGCTGTAACTACACAGTCCACAAAATAAAAATTGGACAATTTGCTGTAATTTAGAAAGATGATGTGATGTACAAAATTATATATTTTATTTGAAGGCCAGATTGCATGACTCTAATCAAGATTTAAAATCTGAATGAGAAGAAATTGTACCATAATTGTTTTCCCATAAGAGAACAAAGACGTTGTAAAAGCACCTTAATGCATATCTTTGAAGATTTAGAGAAACTCTGAGTAAAGAGCTGCAGAATAGCAAGGGAAAGCTACTGCTACCGTTTACCTCAGTCTCGTTAAATAAAAATTGCTTTATAATTCAATGAATGCTTTTTTCCTCGCAAAAATAGAAGTCAAATGCTTCCATATGCAAATGTTTTGGGTTCAATTTACCTTCAGTATATCTCTTTGAGCTTCAGTGAAGTTGCAGCATAGATGAATGTTTTCCTCGTTCTTTTCAGTTTCTACACACATCCTTTTATCTACCTCAATTTCAAGCTTTTAATTAAAAAAAAACCAACCCTACTCTAGAGCTTTTAGTTGGACCCTAATGGGCCTCTTTATTTCTCACACAGGAAAGTTGTAATGCTGAACACCGTGTGCCACCTGACGCAAGGCTGAGGTTTCTGTGTGTAGTTTTTCTTGAGCTACTGTATTAGCTTTACTCATCAATAAGAGACAAACTAATGCACCTAGGCCCGCATGCCTTTATCAAAGCATATATAAAAAGAGGGAGAAATCTGTACTGCCTGCAACTTTCTGCTTTATCTTCCCAGGACTCTGACAATACTCTGAATTGATTCATAGAGAAGGGAAACAGATTTTTACTTGTAGCTCTGACTGTCATTGTGATTTTGGACAACTCACTTTACTTCTCTGTTTTCCTTTCTCTTCTGACTTTTCTTCTGAATTTCCCTATTTGTTTAGAGCATGATTTCCTATCTTTATTATTTCTTTCCTTGTCCCAGGCAAAACGTTTGTACGTTGAATTGGTGGAAGACCAAGGGCACATGAAATCATTACTGCCTGAGTCAGAGTCCAGCAACAACTCATTCAGTCAGGCAAAATCTTCAAGCATACCTCGACCATTTTATGCATTGTGTTAGGCTACAGCACACTGAGGACTGAGCTCAACTGGGACTCTTACAGCTTTTCCAGTAAAATATAAAAATAAATAACAAATAAAATACAGTAACAATTACGAAAAATCTTTTTTGGCAGATGTCATCAAGATCATCTTACATACACACAGTGAGATCACATCACCAAGTTCACACTTGGCTTATACATGGTGCCTTCCATCATTGACCTTCCCCCTTGGAAAAAATGAACAATAAGCTCCTGATAGTCCTTGCTAGAGTTGTTTTCAGAAAGGTTAAGTGTCTGTAATAATTTACCTGGCAGAGAAGTCTAACTAGCCCAGACGTTCATTATTGTTTCTCTTCCTTTAAAAGGCAGAATGCTAGCTTTAGATAAGAGCAAGAGTCTAACAGAGGAACACTCCATACAGCTCTACCCCTGCACTCCTCTTTAGTACCCTTGCAAAGCTGGAGAGAATGAATTCTCCTGGTGGCCTGACCCTTTGAAACCAACACAAAATGTGTATGTATACTCCTTAAACAGAAATCTATAGACATGTACTGTTGGCCTGCAGACACTTACACTGAGGCAAAATTATCCCTATTCAAACTGTTTCAGGGATGGTGGGCAACTTTCTATTTGCAGGGGGAGATACCTAAGGAATTTAATACTTGTATTGATTCTCTGCAGTTTTCCTATTCATAGAAGAAAATGTGTATATCTGCAGCTCAGATGAAGTTAATGCTTATGTATCTCTTTCTGTGGCAAAACAGAAAGAGGCCTTGAAAAGTTAATTTTGAGAGGGAACATTACCTTCTGACCACTTTCACAAAGTAAGTCTTATTTAGTCATCCTGCAAATATTTGAGAGGGAAAAAAATGTCTTTAAGGTTATTGTGACATTTTCCACATCACTTTATAAATAGTTGGTGGCGCTAGATCAGAAACAGTATCTCTGACTTAAAGCAAATCTCTTCTGACTGACTTCATTGGGGACTGAGGTCCTTAAGATGGAGATGTGCTAAAAGCCTTGCAGAAAGGGTACTATCATTAGAGAGAAAACCATTTAGAAAAAATCTTACATGGGGAAAATGAGGAGACAAAAAGATGAGGGGAAAATGAGGAGACAAAAAGATGGAGAGAAAATACATGCATTATTTCTCTCTATTTCTCACTGCCTTATGAGACTTATTTTTTTTTAACAAGAGATAAAAATGTTTATACGGAAGTTTATGACACACACATTCTTTTTCAATAAGTTATTTTGTGAGGAATTACAGACATAAGGAGCCTTGTTCATACTGCTTTGTTGTTTCATGCTTTGTTAGATGTTAATTTTCAGAAAGACATGGTTATACCTACAAGGAGAGGGAAAAGAGTTGGAAAGGTAAATCTGAGGTAATATCTATATTGTTGTCAGTGGTATGACTGCAGCTCATGGAGATGGACTCAAGTTGGGTATAAATTTGAGTGTCTGAATTCCTCCACTGGTGCAACAACTCCAGTGCTGAGCTCAGGAGGTACCTGTTCCACACGTACCAACTGCTTTCTGCCAGCACAAGTTAACCTCCACAAATTGTGCTGTGCTCCTAACTTCAGAAAATTTTCTTCTTAGTGACATAATGAATAATACATTAGAAAGAAAGGAAAAAGGAATACAGAATTAGACTCCCTTTCAATTGTCTGGCACAAACCACTGCAAAATTTTCAACTGAAAATTCATAAAAAATAAGAAAATATCCATGGTATGAAATTAGTCAACCAGACTCTACACAGCTGTCTTTGTCTCTCACCAGAAGATGAAGCAGTGTGGCGGGGCACAATATGACAGAGCAGATCCCATAGAAATAAAATAGGAAAAAGTAGGACAACCCTTAAATCACTTCAGCAATTTATGGCGTTGACAATGGGCAGAACATGGCACCATGAGAATTAGAGAGATTTGTCTCATTGCCTGGAAGTCTTCACATCCTTCAGCAGCAAGTAGTTCTAGAGTGAGAATCAAGGTTATAACATATAAAAAACATAACTCTTGGAAGTTACAAGCTGAACCAAAAGAGTTCATGAGCAATTGTTTTCAGATGCAGCCATTTATGTGTTGGTGTCAGGTCAACATGTATATTGAGAACAAAAGACTGAAAGAAAAAATCAAATCAGTTTTTCATTCTTTTCCTACTGAGAATCTAAAGTTCAAATTTTGTTAAGTGTAACAAACTGATTACAAACAGCCTACTTAGAGTGTGACACTACATGAATATCAAAATCATATCACTTCCTAAAGGAGAAAAGTAGAGCAAATTGTAAGTACTGAAATATCAAAAGGCGTGATTTATAGAACCTGATCCATCCTCCTCCCAGGTAAATGGCCCAGAGGGCTTGAACTGTAGGTATTAACCAGTGGCAAGGGAGGTTTACTGTCTCCACTCTGCAGAAGAGCCAGTGACAAAAGAATTGTGGGGGAAATAATGAAAAAGACAAAACCAAACCAGATCAGAAGTTGAGCGCATATACTACCTTGTTGCTTCCCCTCCCAGCTCCACAGCTGTCACAGTGCAGGCTGTTAAACAGTCAAATAGCACCTCTTCATCCCTCATTTTGTCTGTGCTAGAACTGGCTAGAAAAATCCTCAAAGGCTTTTTTTTTTTCAGAGTGATCAGAGGTTTATTTTCCTGGTTTTTATATTCTGAACTACTTCAGTCTAAAAAGCCACAGAATGTGTATGGTAGACGATGCCACACTTCAGAGTTTTTGCTTAAGTTTTTTGTAAAACAAATTAAAATTGAAAATTGATCTATTCTTATATGTATCTCTATTAAGCCATAACCTCTATTTTCCCTAGCTACGCTGTTTTGATTGTATCGTAATACTGGAGGACACTTACACATTTGTCTTTTTGCTCAGTTTTCTAGAAATTGTCATATATTGGATAAATAAATAAATCAATCAATAAATCACCAGTCCACATAGTGAAAGCTCAGGAGCAAGGGATGGATTTTCTCCCAGAAAGTGCCAGAAGGCCTGCATAAGGTGCCACATCCAGAGTGAGGAACCATTTAATAAAGGCAAGCTTTTAACTTAAGTATGGAATACTTGACAGTGAGGCTGAAATAATAATGGAAAATTATCTGAAAAAGATCATCTATGGAAATTGTATCAGAAGGAGGATTTTTTTATGGATGTTTGGATAATATGGGATTGAGATGGAGATGAAGCATACTGAGAAAGAGAAATATCTTGGTATCACTGAAAAGACACTTCAAAGTCATAAAAGCATAGAAGCATGGCATGGTTACAATTGGAAAGAACCTTAAAGATCATGTAGTTTCAACCCCTCCCTGCCATGAGCAGAGACACCTTCTACTAGACCAGGCTGATCAAAGCCCCATCCAGCCTGGTCTTGAACACTTCCAGGGATGGGGCAGCCACAGCGTCCCTGAGCAACCTGTTCCAATGTCTCGTCACCCTAACAGGAAAGAATTTCATCCTAATATCTGATATAAATCTACTCTCTTTAAGTTTAAAACTGCTACCCCTTGTCCTATCACTCCCTGGCAAAGAGCCCCTCCTTATTTTTCCTGTAGCCTTCCTTTAAGTACTAAAATATCTCAGTAAGGTTTTCCCAGAGCCTTCTCTTCTTCAGCCTGATCAACCCCAACTCTCTCAGCCTGTGCTCGTAGGAGAGATGCTCCAGCCCTCTGATCATCTTTGTGGCACTCCTGGACTGGCTCCAACAATTCCAACCAGAGCTGGGCACAGTACTCCAGGTGGGGTCATCTGAACAATAGAGAAACTCAGGCAAGAGTTTTAGTGCTGGTTTTGGTCCCCGTACCCCTCCTCCCTACCCCCACCTCAGCAGATCTAGATACAACTTGAGGTATTTAAGTCCCCTCTGTGCATATCTGTGTGCATACACTATATTTCTCAGTAAGAGACAAAAAAGAATCAGCTACAAAGGTCAATATTTCTAATATCAATTAGACATTAAAAAAGCCTACCATACTGCTTTTTCCTTTGGCAACAAGCATGCCAGCTGTGGGGTTTGCTATGCTAAAGGTACAGATTGTCTCAGCCAGTACCTAAAATGTATCAGAGTCCAACAAAGCCAAAAGGCACCAAAGGAGCTTCAATTTGAGTTTAACAGAGCTACTTGGGATGGAAACTGGTCAAGGTTTGCAATAGTAACCATTGCACAGCTTTTTCTTTAGACATTTCTTCTACTATGATAAAGTATAATTAAAATATTAAACAAATATTCTACATTTTGGACACAAATTAATGAACTGTCATATTACTGTTTCATTGTAATTTCTGCTAAATTAATTTGTCTACTAGGGCTTTCTAAATTTTGTGGGTTTTTTTAAAGTTCCTTTAGATATCAATTAATTCAAACATTTTCCATCTTGCTATTAAAAGAATCAAGTCTCTTTGTCACAACTGCTTTTCAGGCATGTTTCAAGAGCATCTCGCTTTTTAAAACTAATAATAGAATATACAATGACTTGAATATTCTGTGGTTGGGTTGGAAATGATGCTTGGTTTTCTAGATCTTGAGGAAAACCTACGTTGAATCATAAATAAAAAATGTTTTCTGGACATTAAAAGCGTCTAGAGAAGTGAGGTCAATAGGTTAGTGTTTTATTTTTAGATAAAGAACTTTCCTCATTAAAGGGGAAAAGGAATTGACAAACATTAATCCGTTAAAGTTAGTACTTAAATATTAAATTAATAAATTTAAAGTATTGTAGCTTATTAGAGGTTTTTTTCTCTACTGCATTTTATTTGAAATTCTGTTGACCTAAAATAATATCCATTTGAGCATAGGCTGAATGAACTTGCCTGTAATAAGTACAAGAAGAGACTACAGTGTGAGTTACTACAAACAGAGCTTTTATAATATGTATGGAGGATGAATCTATAACGAAGACCACTGTTGGGATCTAAGATCATTACTGGCAGCAAGCCTTTTAATGGATACTTAACATATGTATGAGAACTGCAAGGGCAAAGAAAATCCAAATTATGTCTGTGAACACTATTAAATCCGCAAATATTTACCTCAAAGAAAATTTCTTTCTTTCCTGTGTTTCATTAGCCTTCCTTGAAATTAATTTGATAAATTATATTTTTTAAATCTGTGTTAAAATGCATATGCTCAGTGCACTGAAAATTATGCAATCTTTGGTTCTGATACACTGCAAAAAGATAAAAAAAAAAAAATAGTCTTTCTTTTCTTCATTGCAATATATCTAGTCTTCAAGAATGGGGTTTTTTTTATGTAAACTGGAGCAACATCAACCAGTGAGTAATTAAAGCCTCGAAGAACATGGGTGTACAAACAAAGAAAAAAATCCAAGTTAAACTCAATTAGATTCTAAGAGCAGAGGTTAAAGTGACATTTCTGGTAACTTGCAGCTTGCATTTCACTATTTCTAATTTAGTTATTACTGTAGCAGTCGTTCAAATCCTGTGAAAACTAGTGACTTGTACCTGACCCAATTTTTCTCTGTCAACGGTGTAACCATGTGAGATGATCAGTCAGGTGTGAACCTTTCCACGTTATGGTTGCTCAGACTGAGATGAATCACACCCCGAAAGCCACAGCCTCCCTCCGCTGACTGCAGAGAGAGATGGGGTGACCAGCCTAGGTACAAGCACCTCCGCTGCAGATCCTGACATGAAGGGCATTGTGCTACGCAAAGGGAGCAGGCAAAAGGCATTAACAAAGTCTTCCAGACATTTATTGTCAGTCAAATGAATCTTAATCTGATTTTTTTGAATGAAGGTGTAGGGAGCATTTAGGGTGTTTGGGGACAGTGATGTGCAAAATGGACCAATTTTAGAGCACTTTTCTGGGCTTAACATGCATTACCCAGCACCTTGTGTTTATTGTGAACCCCATTCAATGATGAAAGAAGACTCTTCTAATATTGCACTTAGGTACCCCTGTGAATAAAAAGATATTCTTCAGAACAAATTAAAATTGTTTCTAGCTCCTCTGTAGGAGAAGAAATGTGATGGAAAGACAGCAGTTCCCCTCGTACACCTTCACTGATCACAGAGCCGGCAAGCCCTGCAAGGGAAGATACTATCGTATCTTGGGATAAAACTTATTGAATCTGTGGAATACAGCCATTTTCCTTAAACATAGAAGAATCTGTTGAGCTTCCCTGCACTGTGTAGAAGATGAAACAATAGCAGATTGACAGACAAGGGGGGTATGCCAAACAGGCAACTGATCTTTCAACTAGAGGGAACTGTGGAGGAGGTCTGCTTTCTGAGGGAAAGGGGAACAAGCAGATATGGAGAAAAGAACTGATCCTTCATTGTGCCAGCAAGAAAAAGGGCAGAACAGGATTAATTTTTTGCAATAAAATCACCTAGACCTTAACTTGAATGGAGAGAGAGATGAAGAGCAGAACAAAGTGAAGTGCTCACTAAAATAAAAACAATGTTAAAAAAAAATCCCTTAAGAACCAAATAGAAAAACCATTCTGTCCAGATTCAAAGGCCATGATTTGAGAATCATTGGTATTTATTTCTGCATACCACAAGACATTTATTTAATTAGAGAAACATGCTTTCATTGCATTCTGAGTCAATTAAATGGAAAAAAACATGTTTTTTATAAATTTTGAGGGTTTTGTAAAACCTCAACTCTCTCTGGATTCTCTGATCCTTAACCTCACTAATTATGGGCTTTGTTTTCATTGCGAATACCATTTAAACTTCACAAACTCCCTTTACTCCTTCATTTCCAATGTCATGTAGCATATGTGTGCAAACGCCCCACTGTTAGGAGTTCTTTAAAGCATCCCTTGCTCTGACTTTGGTCACACCAAACCAGCAACTTCCTCTTGCACTTATTAGATAAATGAAGCCCTGTTGGATGAGGAAGCAAACGATGGTGGGCTGGCTGTCCTTGAAAGGACATAGGGACCCCTTCCCACTATTTTTTTTGATGTGGGGATGGCCCAAGCTTCAGTCTGCCGTGGTAGCCATGCTGTGTCTTTTCAAGCAGAAACACAGCCAACCCTCCTCAGCTTTGCAGGGAATAAAGGAGCTGACTACATGGCCAAATTGCATGCACCCATGTAGCATGCAGTCTTTCAAGCTTACAGGACAATTTAGTGAAACAAGTGCTCGTCATTGTCTATATCCTAAATATAATATTTAATCTGCACTCGTTGCCTAAGACAAATTTTATTATGTACCTTTCTTATACAAGGTTTTAATAGGCTGCAGCGGAGAGTTATACACAGTACTTAATGCATACTACGATGTGTGTAAAATCTAAGATCAGGGAACACAGTGTATATTTATAGCAGTGTCTGGGAGATTATATGTAATGAATATATTATACCACATACACATGAGAGGCAGAGTTAAGGATGCGCATGAATCCTGCAATGTGGCATTTCCTGACTTCCGTGTTCTTAACCGTACAGCCTTAACATTCCCCGAACGTTCTCTGATGGAATATCTATCAGCCCACATAATCAGCTTGCAAGTTACTCCCACAGAGAAAGATATTTCAGATTGTCCTCTTCCAAGAGACATTAATTAATGCATTTTCATTTTGAAATGCACTACTTTCCAGCCAACACGCCCTGCTGAAGATTATAAAGCTTTAAATCTTCGTGGAGTAAGGCTCTCCAGGAAGCTTAAAAAAATACTATCTGCAGCCCTTTTCCTAGGGGCTTCTCTGTTTTGCCCTTGCACTAAGGCTATTATGCACAGCTTGAATTCTGGGAAGACATGATGCTGTGGAAATACAAGCAATTATACTATTCTTTCTCATTTGTACCAACTATTATTTTCATTTTTGCTCTTTCTTTCACTTTTTTTTTCAGCTGTTTTTATCTGCTGCAAACATCACTTGCAGGTTATTACTTGCAGAGAAAATGTCAGATGAAAATTGGCGATAGATTGGTGAGATGTAAATGATTGCATATTGGGGGCCCCAAATTACGAAATAGCTATTTGGGTAACCTATTTACTTTGAATTCTTGCATGCTGGGCAATTCTGAAGTATTTTAAAGGTTTTGTGAAGATTCCCTCTATGAAATTACACCTATAGTGCACTGTTCTTTATTAAAAGCTGTAGAATGTAAAGATGTAAAAAAACATAGCATCCTCAGTAAAGCTAGCAAGCAATTTTGGGTGGCAGCACAGACCTTGTAATAAAAGCTTACAATTGAGGAATTACAGTTGATGTTAGTTCCTGAGTCAAATGCAGCCCTGGAATATCCAAAGACAGATCCATTAGTTTCTGACACCTAGTCTGCAAATCAGACCAAGAAGGCTGGCAAGTACATTCCTATAGTTATATTTTATATTGGAAATAGATTGATTTTTATAGAAATTTTAAGTTCTTTGAAACAGAAAAATCAGTTGACAGTGCAGTTTGAGTTTTAGCCAAGCAATAAGAATCATAAAAGAATATTGTGTTGCCTTTTAATTGTTCTTTATTTAATAAAGAGAATGCATTGCTGAAACCCTCTGTTTTCAGAAAAATGGCACTGGGGAGAATATAGCAGATGAAGTGATGAACTAGCTTTATTTTTATGCTCAGTATTTATGGGTAAAAAAAGGCTTCAGCAAAAGAAGTTCAGCTGAGAAATTTTAATGTACACAAATACGTGGGCCAAATTGGGATCCAGGGAGTTACACAACAAATGCGTTTGGCCACCTGTGTTCATAAAGCTTCCAAACCCTAACAAATACAAGTAGGTAATAAAAAAAAGATTGACTATTGCAAGTTGTAATGGCCATAAGAGCAGCTCTTGAGACTTGGTGTGGCGGGCATCATTGCCTCATGTATTAAGTCTCCACGCTGCTTTGGCTGTGCAAAGGTATCCATGATGCTCAGCTGGGCAGAGATGAATGCCATGGATCGAGGACACGCACCTCAGCTAGGGTACAGCAAACAAATATCATTTGCTGTTACAGGCGACATGATGTCAGTCTTCCAGCACGAGGGCATCAGGGTTTACCAGCAGACCAATGGAGGTCATCCTCCCCCTCTACTCTGCCTTGGTGAGGCCCCACCTGGAGTACTGTGTCCAGTTCTGGGCTCCCCAGCTCAAGAAGGACAGGGAACTACTGGAGAGGGTGCAGCATAGGGCTACAAAGATGATTAGGGGACTGGAACACCTCTCCTATGAAGATAGACTAAGGGAATTAGGTCTCTGTAGTCTGGAAAAAAGACGGCTGAAGGGTGACCTTATCAACACTTATAAATACTTGAAGGGTGGGTGTCAGGAGGATGGGGCCAGGCTCTTTTCAGTGGTGCCCAGTGATAGGACAAGAGGGAATGGGCACAAACTTGAGCACAGGAAGTTCCACCTAAACATGAGGAGGAATTTCTTTACCTTGAGGGTGGCAGAGCCCTGGAACAGGCTGCCCAGGGAGGTGGTGGAGTCTCCGTCTCTGGAGACATTCAAAACCCGCCTGGACGCGTTCCTGTGTAACCTGCTCTAAGGTGGCCCTGCTCTGGCAGGGGGTTGGACTAGATGATCTCCAGTGGTCCCTTCCAACCCCTACCATTCTGTGATTTTATGATTCTGTGTGATTAGCAGCCTGGCTGTGCTCAAGATATTGTCTCAAAGGTGGACAATGGTCAGTTAAGCAATTTAACAGCACCTATGAGACCATTGAATGAAATGGGGCTGACAAAGACCAGGAGCAGAGAGGTAGGATTTGTGCAGTTAAGGTTTCTCCTCTTTTTTGTCAGAAAACCTGCCATAATATCTGGTATTATTTATCCTGAAGGATATTGTATTTCTCTTGTTTAAGGTGTTGGGTATTTGTTATTGGTGAGGAGTACAGGTTGATAGGACACTTCCCATAATTGCCAAGAGACATTCCTCAGGGAAAAAATGTTTTGAGCATCTTTGCATTTTCCTCTAAAGATGAATGTGTGTGATTGTTTTAAAAGGATTAAATTGATACCCTTTGATATATCTTTACCAGGTTTTATGAATGCTTTGACCAAACAGTGAGAGTGATAAATTCATTATGGATGATAAACTCTTTATAGTGATAAACCTGGTATGTGTGATAAACTCATTACTGAAGAGGCCTAGTATGGTAAGGCTGACACAGGGCTTTCTATCACTGTCAGCAAATTTGCCAACTATAAAACTTCCGCTCACATAAATTATGATCTTGGCACAATCCTCTCTTCCATCTCCCCCTTTCAAAGGGTGAGCTTAGACACTTGCATAGTTCAACTATTATCTTCAGTCCCACAACTCACAAATCCCTACCTATTCTTGTTAACAAGTCCGGGATGTCATCAGGTTTATGAGATTTCCTTGTTGTCACCTAAATTCCAGAGGCAGAGCAGGAATTTTTGTCTTTCCACCCTGGCTCAAACCTGTCCTTCCCACAGATCTCCCTACCAGCCCCCCAGTGCACAGCCTGGGCAAAAGCTTTCCTTCCCCAACCTTACTTATGAAAGTGCTATTTGGTGCCACCACCATGCCTACCTTGTTCAGGCCAACATCCCATTTCTCTTACAGTCCTCCATACTAATTACCTAGAAAATAACCACACACCCTCTTGAGATCCTTTACTCAAGATACTTTTTTCCACTAGCCTGGCAAGAAATCGCCACCTGTAATGACAGAGATGAGTGCTAAAATGAAATTATCACATCACAGATTTTGCTATAGAGGCTTCAAAAATTTCTCACCCCTCCATGATGAAGATTTTTCCCTCCATCTCTCCAAGACTTGTAGGATGACATCAGAAGGACACATATTGCAAGGAAGGTCAAGTCAGAGGGTGAAAGTCACGACATAAATCTGCGTCTAGAAAATGTGTTACTTAAAACACTTCCTTTGAAGACAATGCCTTTCTAGAGGGGCCACCTACTCCAGACTGCAGAGTTAAGCGAGTTAAGCATTTGTAGCTAGTGTCCTCAGCTGAATCCAAGTCTCACGTTCACTTCTGTTCTCAACGTCTTTGCTTGTACAAGGCCTAGGTACTTTCCCGTTCTCCATCTCTAAGACTTCAGGCCAGGTGTCTACTGGAATGTACAAGCATTTGAATCTTGAATAAACCCTACTATCAACTGAGATCCAAGCCTTTTTAGCAGCTGCAGGCTGAAGCATGCATTATGGTTTTGTCTCTCTAACAGAGATAACAGAAGATACTTAGACAAGTAAATAAACCGTCATATTTTATAGCAAGCATACACCACGTGGCAACTCTATCACTTAGTAACGTAATAGAAGTATATTTAAACAGGATTAAGGAGGTAAGATTGTGCTAATTTTATTTCAGTGCCAAGGTGAGTTTTTTTGAGGGATAGTTAGGTGATAGCTGAGTGGCTCGGTGCCACAGAAAAAGTTTTCTCCTGGTTCTGTGTGTTGAGCTGTTTTCTGCTAAATTTGTCAATTGAATAAACTCAGTAAAAGGTCTTACAGATAGCAGAACTAGCTCAAAGGAGGGATGGGAGCCCATCTTCCCAGCATAAGAGCAGAACAAGGAGGGCTATAGGCACAGGGTGATGGGGAGCAGGTAGCCCCTTTCAACAGCTCACTCTACTGTTGAATCAGGCACCAAGGTACACTGTCGCAACGTGGAAATTTTCATAGAGAAATTTAATAAGAAAAACATTCCGAGTCAACCAGGCCTCACTACAGGACAATATTTTGTCTCAAGGTGTTTTGTTTCTGAACACTTTCATCTTAATTATTACTTTTATGGTGGTATTGCAATCATATTCACAATTAAGATCCTGTTATGCAATATTTTGTACAAATTCAGGAAAAATACTTCTGCTGTGGACAACGTCAGCCCAAAGCCTTTAGTATACAAATATACATATATGAGAGTGTAGCATCTATGTATATTTATATGCATCACTATAAGCTCAGAGTTGAATTCGTACTTAAAAAAAATTTGAATTTTAAAAAGGAGAAGAAAATAGCACTTGCAATGGTATGGCCAGCTGGTGACTGTTTCATAACAAGGCCTTTTTTTCCCCCTCCTTTAAATATAATTTACTGGAACTTTACTTAGAGATGCAACAAATTAGCAGCTATTCATTTTATAATGAAGAAGGCCTCATGTAAATCTAAGCTGTGAATAGGCAATCAGAATTTATTTGGACATAAAGGGTTATTTTCCAGGCTAATATCTCAATGTTGAACTGCATACTGCCATCCGTACCATAGTAGACCATTTTATGCAGTTATTTTAAGTTCTTATGTCATCACATTTCCTCTGTTGGATTCTACACGGTACCTGTAGCTACTACAAACCCCTGCATGAAAGAGCATCAGAAAAAGACAAAATGGTTCCTCTTTGGATAACATATAAATTTAACTCATCTCTCCTCTTTCATAAGCATTAAAATGGAAGGTTTTATTCTCCTGGAACAAAGTCAGTTCTGGAGATTCAACAATATGATTGCATGCAGGCTTTACAAGTTCAAACAACAACAACTAAGAACACCAGACAATCCAGCATTGGTTCATCTAAAATAACTACAAAATGTGCACATCTACCTCAGTTAAAACTCCTAATCTATATACCTTCTAACACCCAAATAATTTTGCATTTCAATTCTGCAAGCTCAGCTTTATCTGGGCCACCAATAACTCATTGCAGTGATGGTTTTCCAGTGTGCCCAGCCAATGTTTCCCATCTGTCAGGGTACTCGTGACACTAGTTGGTAAAACAAAAGGATGGGGGTGATGGTTTGTGGGTTGTTGTTGCTGTGACTCTTCTTTTCTCTCTAAACTTCTTTGTCTGTGCAAGTAACCCTATTGTTTTGAAGAAATGGTGGCAGATTAGATGGACAATTGGTTTACCTGACTGAGGTTTTCACAGTGGCTTTGGACAAAATGTGTGTGACTGCAGAGCACAGTGCATGTGGGCAGCAGAGACAGCAGATCTGCTGTACCTGTGGGCAGCCTGGCTGCACACACACCGTCTGCTGGGACAGCAGGGGACCAGAATCCTGGACAATGGTACAAAACTTTCAAAATCCAGAAGGGACCTTTTTATTTATAATCTTTCTTTTGTTTCACAAAGACATGTGTGGGAAAATTTAGATGCAGGGAAGCCCAGGAGCCTTTATGGTGTCTGTGTGCATTCCTTCCTCTCTGAGGGTTGTCCATACTTAATAAATCAGTGATTTTTTCTGGAAAGATATGTAGCTGCCTAGTTTGGGGTAACTAAAATTTGAAATCCAAAATCTCAATTTGTATTAGGTCCCTAAAAGAGACCTATGCCTATGACCAATGTAGGCATCTAAAAATTAGATATTGAAGGGTAAGCTAATCACACAAAGCTCACTTAAGTAATTATAGAAAAAAATATATTCCCCAAGGTTAGGAAACAGGTGTCCAACTAATTCTGGCAAATCTCTGGAAGCAAGCTTTTCTCCCCATTGCCTATAAGTAAAGCCTTTTGTTACCAGTTCATGGGGGGAGGAAGAAGTTCTGCCCCTTTTCCTGTTTGAGGGTTCTGTGCAACAGGTTTCTCCCCATCCCCTGGAAGGGTCCAGCACACTTTAGTGCAAGAGAAACATGGTGCTCTGTATTATTCGTTAGTCTGTCTGTGAACAGCAGAGACGGGACAGCACAGAGCTCCAATGGGTGACGGATTATTCCCAGTTGTGTGTTTTCCATCAGTCTGAACAACACAGTATTTGCCTCCTTCTGTTTGTCTCTCAGCTGCAGTTGTACTTTAGCATGTGATTCTCTGTACTGGTCTTTCATGGCAAAATGATTATTATAACTGTGCTGGAGTCATGAGGAAGAACCTGCATGGGTATTAGGTCACTCATTTTCTTAGCAAGTTATATACATCTTGTGGGCATGTAACACATCCCCATGAGCAGCAGTCTTCCTGCTTACTTAATTACTGTGAATATAAAGAAATATCTCTAAGCAATCAATGCACCAGATCAGAGAAAATATTCAGAAAGTATGAAGGAAGTGAAAATAAATTGAGCATGTGAGTAAGTGTTTTGCCACTTTTGCTGAGACTGATTTTTCACAGCTACGCGTGTATATCATTCTCATTCATCACCCTGACCTCTCCTGGGGACTCAGGGTTCTCCAGAATAGGAATAAGAGCCCTAAATCCCTGTCAGCCAGTTGAAGCCCTGCACCGTATAACAAATTTCTTACATCCCCAAAGGTGGCCTCAAACAATTTTAATAAATCTTTAGCATTGCATCTTCTGTATCTCCAATATGTAAAGGTCAGACGGTGATATTCTGACTGACCCTGACCTGGAGCTGTTCCCTCTGTGACAGCAGCAGGACTGCTCTGGGAGTAATATATAGCAGTCGTGACCAGGAGAGGCACAGCCCGGCTGTTTGAGACCAGTTGGTCCTTCTGCTGGTGCCAGGCGATGGTCGCTGCCTCCCCAGCCACGCTGGATTCACAGTGCCCAGGGGAGAGGAGGCACCTTGCCCCCAGGCTGCACCACAGCCCTGCCCGAGCACACTGCCAGCACAGGTTGCAGATTTGATGGAGCTGCCTCTGGTTTTAGCCAGAGCTTCTTTTACACCGTTGCCTCCCAGCTCCCCCTCGGTGATTTCCTTGTTTGGTTTTAACATTTTCATTTTGCCAAAACGTTAAGGCAGCGCTTCACCTGCTGACCGGGTGTAAAAGCGCTGCAGCAACTAAGGGAAAATAAAAAAGGTGCTTAGCTCAGCTGAACTCTCTCTCTCGCCGTCGTAAAATTAATTGTTATCATTATCTAGCTGTTTTCTGGACACCATCAACCTACCTGCTACACAAACTGTAGCGGCAGTAACAGCAGCTGGAGCTGACATACAGCCTTGCCCTTGGTGTATTAAATCATTCTGATGTAATGTCTGACAAACCACATGACTCACCTATTAAACCTTTTCAGGGGCATGTGCTCTGGCAGTAGGAGAGAGCTTGTAATGAGGCCAAACTCGTAGAGGATAAAAGGAACATATTATGAAAACAAGCTATTGAAAGCATGCATGCTAATTTGGGCGAATGCACTTGGACATGTAAGAGCTTTGCTGTTTCTGTGTAAAATGTTTCCAATTTCTTATTTCCCATTGCAAAGCTGATTGAGTCAGCAGCAGCTTGCCACTTGCATTCCAGGTGGCGTGATATGTCTCCTCATGCACTAACTCATATAGGTCATTAATATGCTAAATAAGCTGTAGCCAATTGGCTCCCATGGTGACAGCTCCAAAAGCTTCATGAATAATCAATGGAGCACCTGGAGGCATGAAATTTTCATACAAAGAGTTTCTAGACTTTTGCATTAAGCTCTGAGCAGGGACAGACAAGTGATAGACATGACTGGCACTTTGAGGAGTTTCGAAAATAAAAAGTGTTATTGTAAAAGAAAATAGAAATCTTATTAAAATAAGAACAAATCTGAAACTCCATCTCCTGGAGCATTTCTAAGAAATGCACCTAAATGGATTCCCTTGCCATCTTTTGGACAGAAGCACGTTTTGGAGTTGATAAGGACGAGTGGGAATACTTCAGCTACTCTACATAAACCGCAAAAAATTCATCACATAATAGTAAGGATTCACTGACAGAATCTTTAGAAAATTAACAAACAAGTACTGCTTTTACCTGTTTTCTCTGGAAGAATTTATATGCCTATAGATTTTAGGAGTGAAAAATCACTTGATCTGAGTGAGGCTGGCAAACATTACGAGCAGGGTGTCAGTTCACCCTGTTAAAAGCAGGTGTATTTCTCATATTGTTGCCATTTCAAGTACTTTTGTATTATCTCATAGGCCCTTTCAGATAACTTCATTACTGAAACAGGCAGACCACAGGCAGGAGATGGCTTGTGTGCTTCACTGTTTGGTAGAGCAGACCAGAAAATTAGCTAAGTCTTCCATAGAGTCTGCAAGGATGATAGATGTGGTCCTGCCTCATGCTTCTCCCAAATAAGCTTGTGCCTCACATGTTCCCAGTGCTGGGAAAGAAGAAACTGGAGACGTGCTGGCCAGTCAGTGTGTGTGTAGTGACTGCTGTAAGAACAGACATGAGGCACTCTAGTATTTTCTCCTCCACATCAGGCTGTTTTGCATAGGTGACTCTTGCAGAAGTCTGGTGCCAGAGGAGCTGTGGGACTTGCTCCTCCAAAGCTTTGTCCCAGTGTCCGCTTCTCAGTCGTGAGTGCCAGCTTCTCATGTAGGTGCACCGAGAGGAGCAAGGAAAAGTGCCAATACTTCATCTCTTCTTGACATAATTTTCATGCAACTGCTGAGAAGACAGCAATGGCGCCAGCCGCTCCTTCTGGCATTACTACGGGCAGTTTTCCAATCCCTTCCTACAGAGCCTGCAAATTAAATGTACTTCAATCTGAGCTGTGTTTGGGGTGTTTCAGATGAGATCCTCGGCAAAATATTTGTGCTCTTTGCCATCTATTCTGACATTATGTCAGTCTGGGTCATCAATAAAAGGGCTGGAGAGGTCAGGGAGTGGAAACACCAGCAACATCATCTTGAAGACCTCACATACCAAGAGATTTGCTCGTAAGGAAAAGGTACAGATGTTGGAGCTAATCAAAGCTGGCACAGCCAGTGTTGGCTGAATAACTTAGAAATCTCCTTTTTTCCTCCTTGGACATTTCTGCAAGGAGAAAAGAGACTGTAAATATAGTACCAGCATGGCTCCACATAAACAGGGGCAGCCCTTATTTTGGGATTAGCCAAGTCTGTCCCCAGGAGAATTTTATAAAAACTTGACAAGATCTTTCTTTGCTCTCTGTCTTAATAGTGACATATAGTAAGGGTACAAAACAACAGAGGCGACCTGCAGGGTTCATAGAAGGTCACATGTAACTGGAAGGTAACGTGTAAACTCTTGTAATGAGTTTCAACAAGTTTGGTTTTTTTTCCTCACTAAAGTGTAACTGACTGCTCTTGTGCACTTGTGTGCCACACAGCAGTGCCCTGCAGTGATTGCGCTGGCTGACCCAAGAATGCAGGGACAGGCAAGGGTTGACTTTGGTCAAGCATTAAAAAGGGGTACATAAGAGTAAATACAAGGTCCTTTACAAGGTATTGGCAGTTTTTGAATGTTTTCTAAAGTAACAGAATGACACATTCTCATTTTTAGTATTATCTTGATAATGGATAACTTATACTGTTCTTGCTTTGTACAATGTTGTTCTATTAAATATGTTGCATTATATGCTCTGCATAGAGAAAAAAATTTCCCCCTGCCAAAAGTGCACACACAGAGGCATGCATGCAAATACCAGTCTACTGTATAATTTCTTTTGAGATCAACCATCAGTTAAAAAGTGTTGGAACTGCCACCACATGACAATAGGCAGGTGTCTCGGCTTGAACACAAATATCCTGAAATCCTCTATCACTTTCATTCACAAAGGAACAAAGCAGGGATTTTTCCCTAGCAATCCCTTAATGAGAAACTTAAAACATCCACCATCGGTAGAGTAACGGCATTGACTTCTGAGTTGAAATGTGTCTCTTATTAGAGGGAGAGAAATTGCCACCAAAAAAATGTAAAGGGAGGAATACTCTTTATAGACTACAATTAAAAAGAGGTAATTTGACTTCCTTGTTCTTGGATGGTGAGGTGAGAGGTGTGCTCTCCACCGAGACATGTTAGAAAGGTGTAGCTCCATAGCTCAGCTCTGCAGGCTGTGAGAGTTCACTCACGTCCTCCAGAGAGAGTGAATTTCCAAGGCAGAAGCCTCCAGCCAGGCTGATAAACTCCGTTCTTATTTAAGTGAAAGAGTCTGGTGAAAATTACTAATTTAAATGATGCCTACACTATCTTTTTACAAACTTCCTCCACACAGCATTTTACTGTACCGTAGATATACCTTGTCTCTACATCCTCAGGTGAAGAGAGTCTGAGGCAGGTGGGGACTAGGAGAGGTTACATCATATCCCATCTGGACTCACTAAAAATGTGATTAGTATTATACATCCTGAATGAATGTCTCGTGAGAGCTAGGGAATATGGTTGGTGAGTCACAGGGTCTCTGCATCTATACTGATTTTAGCTGGGATATGGGATAGAGTTAGTTGGTTTTATGATAACTGATAAGGGGCAATGTTTTAGTTGTGTGATTAAAACAGTGCTGATAACACAAGAATGCTTTACTTATTGCTGAACAATGCTTGCAAAGCGTCAAGCCTTTTCTGCTCTTCAGACTTCCCTGAGAGTGAGTAGGCTGGGGGTGAACAAGAATTTTGGAGAGGCTGACCCCAACTGACCCAAGGGATATTCCATCCCATACAATGTCATTCTCAGCAATAAAAGCTGAGGGAAGAGGAAGGAAGGGGAAGACCTTCAGAGTGATGGTGTTTGTCTCCCCAGGTAACCATTATGTGTGATGGAGCTCTGCTTTCCTGATGGCTGAACACATGTCTGACAGTGGGAAGAGGTGAATGAATTCCTTGTTTTACTTTACATGCTTTTGCTTTACCTATTTAACTGTCTTTACGCACTTTTACCCTTCTGATTGTCTCCCTCATCCCACCAGGGTGGAGTCAATGAGTGACTGTGTGGGCCTGAGTTGCCTACCAGGGTTAAACTATGACACCACCATATCTCAGGAACATCGTAGGTGGCATGGGAAACCTCTGACTCTGAAGACAATTCAAAATTTTTTCCTCATGGGTTGCAATCTCCAGTTTTCCAGACATCAGCGTGGAGGAGAGAATCCTTAGAAAGATTTCTTCTTTCACATCTATTTCCTCCATGTTTGCCTATGTAAGATTTTCCTTTCTCCAGTTTGCTTTGAGAGTTCTGTGCCCCAGATTTATTAAGCTTTGCATCTTTATTGCCACATCAAGTATCAAAATCTGGAATCACACTTTGATTGTCTGTTTAAGAAATTAAATGCCACACTGCATATAAATATCTTTCCGTTTGAAAATAAAGTTCACAACTTAAAGTAGGGACAATCAATGCTTGCAATGACTGATGGAAAATTATGGAAGTGGTGAAATTCATGCATGACTTGCTATGGCTTCTGTACATGTTAAACCTTACATATATGTTACATGGAATATCTTGCTTCTGTTCAAATTTAAACTCTACACTGTGTGAAAAAATCTTACATGAGGTAATTACAAACAGGGATAAAAGCATGACTTTGACATTTTGAACATGCATCTTTCTGAGTTCTGTTAGAGTCATTTGTAGTATCTAAGCAGCTATAAAACAGATTGGTGGCATCTCTTCTGACATACTTTATGTGAGCAAGTTCTCTGTGCTATATGAAAATCTTGACTACTTGTGGTGTTTTAATGCCTCCCTGGATCACAGCTGAAAACTTGCCCTCATCAAAAAGGACAGAAATGCTGCTGAAGTTAGTTACACCAGAATTAGTTCTCATATATTTGTAAAACCTCCTCTCTCTGAGGGTTCATTGGAAGTCTGAAGATAACTGCAGTGGTGATTAATCTGTCAATTTGACTGATATTTTAAAAATATATCTAAGTAGAAGAATTTTCTTCCATACAAGAACACCAGAGAATATTAAATCAGGATCTCTTGTGCTCTGCCAGGGTTAAGTCTTGGGATCACCTAGATTTATAGAGGGTGCAGTACACTGGAGCTAGGATTTGGCTGGGTCTATGCTGTGCCTGTGCAGCAGGATGAGACCCAGCCATTCCCACTCACGAGCCAGGAGGCACTCCAGCAAGTTCACCAGCCAAAATGAGCAGAGCACCAAAACAGCACAACAGTGTAGAAGTAAACAATATGGATCAAAAGTTTTGAAGACTGAGGTGTTGCAGTTGACCTTGTCACTAAATCTGTGACTCTTTTTCCCTGCTATAAATCAAAAATTGCTTTATTCCTTTTAAAACTTTGACCATTTTGGATAAAAAACATAGAAGAGGTAAAAAACAGCATAAATCTTTATTGTTTATTTGATGGAGAAATGCTTTTTATCCTGAGGGCAGTATGCTGTGTCCACTGTCTTTCACTGTCCTCATCTTTCCTGTTCGATCACTAAGCATAGAAGCAAAGTAAGTGTAAAAACTCTGTAACTGCTTTGTTTAAATTCCATTTTGACTGAATTGAAAGAGAAACTGCTAGTGAACAAAACTTATCTGGCAGTCACAGGGGACTTATTTTGCATGATGATCATGTGCTTCATTATGGGGTGACTAAACACTGCAGCTACCATAGAGGACTGGAAGACTTTTTCACCTTCTACAGTGAAGACAAGGGTGCAAATCAGGGATTCTGGGGTCTTCCTGTGGCCAAAAGCTTCAGAGATTGCCGTCCACTTCCTGCAATAGCAATTTCCTAGATTCACAGATGTGTTCAGTAATTACTTAGCTGACATTGGTAGGTTCACCTAAGTAAGAAAACCCACAGGAATATTTTATATTAGCAAAAGACATTAGAAAACTGGTGAAACCACACACTCTGTATTCTCAAGCAGCCCCATGCCTATTTCATCAGATAGTATTGAACTTTGACATGTTTCGTTTTGATTAGAAACTTTCCTGACTTGGACCATGTTTCTACTTTCAGTTAGTATCATTATTGCTGCAGGTTTAATGTCTGTCAAGTACTACTTTTGTAAGGTTCAGTAAGTAAATATTCATTTGGACACTGTAAAGCCTGTTTCTATAGATATCTCACAGCCCCAATCCCACGAGCAACTGTGCACTTTCATAGAGCTTACAACTGTGAACCTCATGGCTGTGGAAGTATATGGGGAACTGAGGTAAGATGAGTATTGCCTATTTTCAGATGGTCACTGTCTGATGTACACGTGCAATGTACATGTCAACATCTGAGCTATATTTCCTGGTCTCCTTTTAAATTCATGGAAGAAAAATAAGTATTTTGAGGGAATAATTAATTTGGTCTACTGTAGATACGTGTTTAAGCATGAGTTCAGTCATTCTTTAATTCCTTTCTATTGCCTCAAAAGTGGACAAAAGTGAATAGTTAAGATGTAGATGTCTACCTTGTAAACATCTACACATGGAGAGATAAATCCTCACTGTGGAGTCCAGCACATCTTTTTAGTCAAATTCATGGAAAAATAACTGTGAGATGTGGGTGCTTAGATGATATATGTATGCTATTTAGAAGGTGGTTTCAAAACATCATCTTTCTTAATTGCTTAGATAATCATAGTACTGCTATGGTTTATAGTGATCTTTCCAAACATCACTGTAAATTATTGTGAAGCACCATCTGAGCTTCTCATAGCTATAGCAATTAAGTCAAGCAGAATTCTAAATTATAGAGGTACATTTACAAAAATTGACAAGAATATTTTAGAGCTTTGTGTACAGCACAGGTTATTCTTGGATGTCAGCTTATCCAATGGCATAAATACTGTTTTACAACTGTCATTTAAAAAATCTTAGATATACTTATCTAAGACTAAGTGTTGTGTCAGTTGTTTGTTTATCATCATTGAGTGTTACAGTAAATGCTATTTAAAAGTACTAATTCTGGAAAATATTTAATATCCTAAGCTTCAAAGGGTAGATAATGTCCAATAAGAGGTATTGGAGATCCCGACCCTGGTAGCAGCTTGTCACAGAATCTCTTATTTGATTTTTTTTTTTTTTTTTAACACCCATATCTGAAACAGAAGAAAATGTCTGGATTAGTGGAACGACCCTTAATAAGACATTGAACTGGTTTGATTCAGATTGTAGTCTTGTATGCAGCACAACATAGGCTTCAGAAATCAAAACAATCGCAGCTTGAAATCTAATTTGACCAAACTACCATCTGCATTTGGAATGGTTTCTATCAGTATTCATCTTTAAGACGTGACAGTTCAGGAGCACAACATTTTTCAGTACTGTCTTTTGCAAATTTGGTCTCCACCTTTATTAATATTTTTTACTACCTCTAAGCAGCAGACATGGGTCTGCTGTGACCAGGTTGCTTTTTGCGCACATGGAAATGGAGACCGCCACAAGCCCCTCTGCAGAAGGCCAGTTTGCTGTCAGCTGCCTGCAGACAGATGGCCCCTCCATTCCCTTACCATATTACGAGGAAGAACTGTGTGTCAACTCCAAATAGACTGGCACAGTTTGTGGCCACAGCTGGAGGAGCCATTTGAAGCAGTTCAAGTGCCAGGAGCTGCCTCCGCATGGGGGCCAGGGGTCTGCTGCACTGGCACCCAGCCTGGGAGAGCAGCCCCACCGTCTGCTCCCCTGCTGCCTGCGCATGAATACTTGGTCCTTTGACCTGTGCCTAGCTGCCTTGAAGCCTTTTCATTGTGTCTTGTGTTCCAAACAGTAGTTTTTTGCCCAGAAGAATAACTGGGGTCATTTCGTCAGCATTCCCAAAAGCTCATATAAATTTTTGCCAAATTATGTAAAATATTTTGTCAAAATGTTATCAATAAGTTATTGAGATTACTGTCTCATCCTTCAGTGTGCAATGACTCAATATCATATTGTTGCACATTCTCCAGACCTCGCCATGAATTTAGGCCTTCCTTATTTTCTCCCAGGGTTTCCAAAAGTGCAAAGTTATTGCTACTCTATATGATCTGAGTATGCCATGATAGCTGTTGAGTTTTGCAGTAAAGGATGTTATTAGTCTCATTTTACCGAGTGAGGAAAAAATCATAGAGATTGGAGTACAAACTTTACATGAATTTTGATGTCCAGAGATGACAATAACATGAGTTTTTTGCCCAGCATGTCTAGCACGAGATAGCAGCACTCTAGAGGTTCAAAGAACAACTCCTGTTGACATTAGTTGCAGGTCTGAGAGCACGCTAGCCCACAAATCAGGGACACAGAAGGAAAACACAGTTGTGATCACCTTTATGATCACTATGAGTTCTGGGGTAAACACTAGAGACATGATGTTTTTTTCTGTCGTGCTCTCTCAGGGGCAGAGGAAGCCAGGGCAAAGTATCCTCATCCAGCCCAGGACAGACATTACAGCCACAGGCCCACCAAAAGCAACGTCCAGCATGATTTGCACCACTGATGACACCAGTACCAAAATAGATGTAGCACAACACTATTAACTGCCACGTTACTGCTCAGCCTTCTAGGCAAGGACTCACTAAGCCCACTTGAGAACCATAGACTGGAAGGGATTTAGCACCATACCAAGTGCTTGCTCCCCAGATGATTTTCTCTCCGTGGGGTCTTGCATATGGCCCTGGCATATGTGACCCCATTCGTAGAGGACTTAGCAATGCAAAATTATTGTGGGGCCTCTTGAGCCCTCCCCTTCTCTGTTCTGCGGCACGCAATGCCTGCTCTCACTGCAGCTGCTCTCTCACCTACGTGTCCCCTGGACTCTCTGATCTCCATGCATATGGCCTCGCTTTCTGGGCCTGGCTGGGAAGAGGGAAGGTGCTGGCAGTCAGGGGAGGAGGGTCACAGCCCGACTGCAGCCCTCTGGACCTTCCCTGGCTGGAGACGAGAGACCAGTTGGGTAGCGTTGTCCTTCCCATGCCAGAAAGAGAAGAGCAAGTTGGAGATCAGAGTATAACAGGTCTTGACTCCCACACGATGACTGGTTCCATAGGACTCTGTAAAATGGTTCGATTTTTAAAAAATAGATAATGACAAAACTGTTTTCGCCATCATTTTTCAATCCAGCCATACTTGTAGCTCTTGATTAGAGGGGGAAAATATTCCACCACTTAGTGAGGAGGGCACATATGTAGCCTGTTCTCAGCAAGATCTGTGTACACATGCATAGCCCACACTTCTTCAGAGAGAGCCCACACTCACATGGTGACATGTTCTGGTCACCACCAAAGCAGGCTGGTCAAGCATGCTGAATGAAGGTATCATTTGCAGAAAGATTTAGCTCCAGATCATAACTGACCTGAGACTTTTACAGGCTTTTAGAATTCACAAATATTTGATTGACTTCTCACAATGACAGTAAATGTCACTTTTGTTTTACAAAGATGGCTTCTTTGCCAAATTTCTGAATCACAATGGTGTAAGAGATGTTCACCAGTGATTTTCAGCATGGGGAACATAAAGTATTTCCCCCAGACTTGTTCTCAGAAATGATTAAATTCTGCTCTGACATTCACTCCTCCCTCACCGCGCTCCCTTCCAGTGAAATAACCTACTGGAGTTTACCGTTTTCTGTGCTTGATGGGAACTGTCAAACAACCCTAAAATAGGCATTATTATCAACAGCCATTATATGCAAGGCAGCTTACTCCAGTAATGAATAAGTATCCATTCTTGTTCCACCCACAGGTACACACCTGCCATTTAGTGACTGTCACAAGTGATGTGACATGTTCCTGGGGGCAGGACATTAATTATTTCCCTGTTTCCCCTTGTACCTCCTTGGCCAATATAAGCAGTTATGGCTAAGTTGGAAGTTTGCTGATTTGGAAGGAAAGAGCTTGTTAAAGGGTCTTTTAAGAGATTGGATGCTCTGCAGATGTGAGTTAAAATTGATGGTATCTGCACTGAGGTGTGTGGTAGCTGCAATCTCTGTGACAGATGTAGCGTGGCTGCATATTACACGGCGGTAACACTCACCCCACATCATGTGTCTGGGGTTTGTGTCATCCTCAGTAAGTTTTATCTGTTGAGAGAAAAAGGGCTGGTGGTAAGCCTGATCCCAGCAGTCGCTTAAGGGAGATAGGATTGAGCACCACCCCTAAGGTAATAGAGTTTTCTAGCAAAGTCTAGTTTGCATTACAAGGGAGAAAAAAAACTAACACATTTCTCTGATATTTAGCAGTTGCATTGAACTTGTCTGAGCACAGTGACTTCAATGATTTTCTGGACTGACATAGTGTATTTTCTCTGGAGCTCATTACAGAGCTGGGCTGTGCCAGAAACAAAGAAGTGGCTTTATGTGAAGACTTGAAAGAAGAGAGGGCAGAGGGTTTGCAAGGCAGCTCAAGAAAGGCATTCAATGCGAAGGGGCCGTTGAAGACGAAGCTGCAGAGACAGTTGCAAGAGAATTTAGCACATAAAAATATGTGCGACGCTACACAGAGCGCGTATATGTAATATTCATAAGACTGCCTTTTAGATGCAGTCTTCCTCTAGATTTTGAAGCTGTCTGAAATCTGCAGACTTTCAATCCACTTAAATATAATAAAGCCTGCACTGATTATATCATGATTGCTGACATTTGGTGTCTGTCAGTCTGAAATAACTTTTCCTCCTTGCTATAATTTCCTCTAAAACGCCAAGCAGAAGTAGAGTCAGTGATTTTCCACAAAGCTTTCTGCAAACAACTCCTTCCTGAATGCCTTGGTGGTTTCTTTCTGAGGTCAAACACTATTGCCCGTAAGCTTTTCTTTTCTCCCCATTTTAATGCATCTGTTTGCCTGGTACTTCTGTGTCTGATGCTCTTGACTGACAAACTGGAGTGCTACCTGTGTATAGAAGAATGTTATTAAAAAAATGTTAAAAAGATCCTATTAATATTTTATTAGCATTTCTTTTCTTCCCGAGACTGAATGACAGCTTACCCAAGACAGCTGATTTTAATTATTTTTTTCAACCTGTATTCCTCTTGTCACTGTCTCTTCTAGCATCAATCCAGTCAGATGTTGTTCTTTGTTATTACCATAAGGCCTCAGCAGCCTGTAATTACTCTAAAGAATTTCTTATCTTTTATTTCTGAAGCTTAGATTTTCCCTTCTTGTCTCTTCTTTTTAATATATTTTGGTAAGATCTGTAATTAACCTTGCAGCTGTTGATAGTCTGCTCCAGTCTGTAACTATTACACTTTGCATAGCTTCTTTCTGTCCCCACCCCCTCTTTTCCTGCTCGACTGTTCATGAAGGGCTGGTTGCAGTAATGATATTCCTGTCTTCAAAGCAATGAACAAAATGTATACAACAAATTCCCTTTGGAATTGCTTTGCACAATCCATTTTTAATGCCGAGATGATTAAAAGTCCTGCCCTTAATAGCACACAGTGCACATTTCCAGACATCTCCACTTTCAGTTTCCTAGGATTTGCCAAGGATGGGTGCCGCAGAGGAGATGGCATGGTGGCAGCGTCCATGCAGCAGCCTCTGCTGCCCTAGAAGGGAAGCAGCTGAAGCCCTACACCACCATGCCTGAGCTGATAGAAATCAAATATAAAGAACTGCATAGATGACACGACTAGACTGCTTTCCCTAGAAATGAGTCTATGCCTTCCACTCGAGAGATGGAATTACAGAAATAGGAGAGAAACAGTTTCATGTCTATGATGAAAAATATATAATAAGGCTATTCTCAAAGTACATTGCCTTGTCATTAGATATAAAAGGCTCCTTTCAGGACACTGCATTAGTTTCCTAGAATTATGACTCGTGAGTAGAGATAAATGCAGATGCAGTTTTTCCATGATAAAGTTCCTTTCTTATATTTTTACAGAGGTACGCCGCCTTGGTTGGACTCATTGACATCACTGTGCTTGTAACATCTCTAAGAGATTTCTTTTTGAAAAGAAGAAAAGTACACTGAAACATATTTAATCAAGGTATTCTTTCAGCATTTGAAGACTTCTATTTAACCTTTTCCATGGACTATTGAGAGAAAGTCTGTCCACCAGTAATATAGCAACCAGGTAGAGGTTGTTATAGATAGATCTATATCATCAGTACTCTCCTTGAAAGTTTCTGTGATGACGTCCACCATGACATGTGGAGGTCACCTATTTTATGAGTCAAAGATCATTCATGACTTTCAAAGCCTCAGTTGTGAACTCCTGAGGAGAGATTATGGATTGTGAAGTGGTACATGTCATGATTTTAAGCTGTGTCCCACAGCATAAGGATAGAACTGAAAGCTGTCCACCTGTTTAACTTCTCCTTGTGTAACACACAAAATAAATTGGTATCCCATTCTTTGTAGATTGCTTCCTAACCTTTAGAGCTCATGATAAAAAAGACATTTAATATAAAAGACGTTCATAAAGGCAGTTGACATGTGGCTTGTATATAAACCTAATTCCGTATTTGTTTCACTGTTTTGGTTTCAACATCTCATCTTCTAAGAATCCTTGGTAAGGAAAAACAGAGCTGGGGGAAATTAGAGCAAGGGGCAAGAGTCACCTTAACTACCTCTAGCTGTTTAACTTCAGCCAAAGCCTGGGTTCACCATGCTGCAGGTGGAGAGAAAAGGGCCCTTTCAACGATCAGTTCATCCCATCCTAAGATACATGCCTAAAACAGATCAGTGAATTTGCTTCTAAAGATGCCTGTCTTTCTCCAAGGATTATTGTGTGCATCTTGAATATGAAGGACAGATTAGATGCTTAACATTTCAGCAAGTAATTTTACATGTTGTGAGCCTTTCCCATGCAACTAAGTGAAATTTAGCTGTCCTGTTTTTACTCAGGTACTATATCACTGACATTTATATATTCCTGAGACAATAATATACATAAACATCTCTCAGTGAACATCTGTGAAGTCCTTTGAAAAGTATCCCAAATAGAAAAAGCAAAATAAAAATTACCAAACATTGCAAAAAAATTCTTTAAAAAATTCTTTTAAAAAGCAGACTGAACAAAATTCTGTTAAACAGAACAGTTCTCTGAGCAGCATTTGCTATACTCAGCAGTTCATTTCAATATATACAGTCTTCAGACCTATAAAAGAGAAGAGTAAGTATGAAAAATCCCATCATATATTACATCTCAACATGTGTCAGGTAGCAAATTCATTAGAATCTAGTACTTCTTCCCTACTATATCTCAGGAAACAAGAGTAAGTTGAAAGTTTAACTATATTGTTCACAGTAACCCACAGTGGAGATAAAAATTTCTTCTGTCACAGTACAGATGTAAGTCTACACTACGCTTCATTGCATGTTCCTGCTCTGCTAACAAATTTAACTGATTTCTCTCTCTTTCTCCTTTGCTTCCTCTCCATAAATCTTGTCAAATGCCAGGACACGTTGTAGAGTCAAAACATTTGAATTCTCTCCTTTAGACTGGACACATATCAGATGTGAAACCGTGGGGTTCAGTCATTGTGTTTTCTGGTATCAGGCAACTCTTCAGAAGTCTGTAGCAATGGTGTAGCAATCACAGACTGTCCTTAAAACTAAAGGACATTGTTCATGTCAGCTAACAGGAATTAACTTCTTAAATAAAAGTGCAACAAGATGAGGAATTCAAAATGGCAATTGGAACGTATTTCAATCTTGCCAAATTCTTTCCATACTATCCTGGTTATTAGTCCAGGTACCCCTGGCTCTTCTCTCCCTTCCTCCCTCAAACTGTTATCTGTCTGAAAAAGCACTTTTTCCTAATTCAGACAGGATTCTTTTCTTTGTCTGTGTTGAAACACCTTTCCTACCCAGGTCCAAACTGTTTTTTGAGAAAAGCTGACATTAGCCAAAAGTTAATAGTTTTGGCATTGTCAAAAAAACAGGTACAACCAATGAAATTATCAGGTAGCAGGTTGAAACCAAAAAGTAATTATATACTTTTTCCACACAGTATACAATTATATTGTGGAACCCATTGTCAGATGATCTGGTGAAAGCCCAATGAATAAATGTTTTTAAGAAGGAACTAGGCAAATTTATGGAGGACAAGTTCATCGGTGGCTACTGAATGCAAGGGTCAGATTTTACTTTTCCTTGAGCACTACTGACAATGGTCAACGGCAGCTTCCTAGAGCAGGTAGGTTTTTGTTCTGGCTCAGCATGGCCAGTCTTACTTTCTTGAGTTGCTTATGTGTTCATTGAAATATGGCCATCTTGAGCCATTCTTTTCTTTTCCATCTACTTTTCCAGACAGACCCTAGAGAGTTTAAACCTGTGCAGAAAACACCTCATATGTACAATATGTACCAGTTTTATTCCAATCCACCAGTTCCCCCTTTATTGTCATTTTAAGCTCTGTTCTTTGAAGTCTTTGGATACAAGCTCTAGCCTAAACTGACTGGAAAGACTATTTGCTAGGTATGTCAGTAAAGATATGAACAGTACTTTGAGGTATCACGCTTGGAAGAAAGACTCACCTTCTCTCTTACCACAACTGCAGAAATTATATTAATATTAATTGCAAGGAAAAATCACAGATTGCACTCAGACAGTGCCAAGTTTCAAAAGATCAGAGATGGAAAAGACCAATTATGTTTTCTGGCTGCAAGGCAGGCTCAGTGTAGGATTGCTCCTTGATGTTCATTTTCCATTGTTTCGACCATTTCTCCTGGAGAACCACTTTGCATGCAGGAAGTGAAATGTGAAAGAAAAAAATAAAGTGCTTGAATCTGTTATTATGCTTATATTAAAAAATTAGTTGTTAGTAGTTTTAGAAATATTAGTTTTATCTTACCTATTTGGCAGGAGAATTCTTTGGAAAAGCTGAGAATTGGATGGAGATTCAGACAGATCAGTCTGCTGAACCATGAATTTCATTTTCCTGATTCCAACTTTCAGAGCCATGAGGAGACATAGTCTGCTGTCTGAAAGGTCATCCTTGCCCAATTTTGCCATCACCAGTATTACAATGAAAGTAAAGTGGATTATTAACTACTGACTGATCACAATATGTCCGTTTTCCTAAATAGTCTTTTACGTGGCTTTTGTGAATAGATGTCATTACACTGTTTCATGGTTCCTGACTATTCCAGTTTTTCTTTTAAAAGAAAGTGCTAAAAAAAGGAGTTTAGCTTCCAATGCAGTTCCTGTACCTTATACATTATTATTGCTAGTGTTGTTGTTGACCACAAAAGCCTAATCAGAGTCCTGGTCTGTAGGATTTTTAACCCTTTTCAGCAAAGACACAGGCACAATGTCTCTCCCAAGGACATTGCAAACTGGTGTGAAATTTAGAAGTTTGGGACAGAAGGTGTCCATAAATAGAAGGTGAGTTTTCAAGGTGATGGAGAAGGAGAGCAGCAAAAATATAGTCCTGTGGTTAAATATGTTAATTTTGTATGCAACTTGATGGTTCAAATAATGTTAGGTTTTCAGTTTTGGTTTTGTTTGTTTGTTTGTTTTAATAAGTAAGTACATGCTTTTTTATCCCTGTGGTTTTTTTGTGTGGTGCATTAGTGGGCCTGGGATAAACACTGCAGGTGAACTGTGTTCTGGGGGAATACGGACAGAACAGTGGAATTCTGGATTAGATCTGTGGTTAGATCTTTTCTCTAAAATAAAACTACAGTTTTGCAGTTTCGCACATCCATCTGGATAACTTGAAAATAACTGCTTCTGCTTCTAAGTGTCTCGTTATAATTCTAAGCCTCTCAGAAATGCTGCTCTATTTTAAGTCTTTAAAAATAAATTTAGTGTCCACTAAAGCCTTCCTCCTCCTAGCCTCCTTAGTGAAATGCTGTTGTTTGGTAGCTTTTGGAAAGTCAAGAATCACAATAGAACTCTTGTCTGCCTGCCGGAATTTTGGCCATTTTACCTAGGAGTGAGAAGAGAAATAGGAGATCAGCTGGTATCAGGAACAGTGTGGTGAGCAGGACTAGGGAAGTGATCCTCCCCCTGTACTCAGCACTGATGAAAACCCACCTTGAGTGCTGTGCCCAGTTTTGGGCTCCTCATCAGAAAAAAGACATTGAGGTACTGGACCAGGTCCAGAGAAGGGCAACGAAGCTGGTAGGGGTGTCTGGAGAATAAGTCTGATGAAGAGTGGTTGAGGGAGCTGGGGTTGTTCAGCCTGGAGAAAAGGAGGCTGAGGGGAGACCTTGTTGCTCTCTACAACTACCTGAAAGGAGGGTGTAGAGAGGTGGGAGTTGGTCTTTTCTCCCAGGTGATAGAACAAGAGGAAAGAGTTTCAAGTTGCACCAGGGGAGGTTTAGACTGGATATTAGGAAAAATGTTTACACTGAAAGGCTTATTAAGCATTGGAACAGTCTGCCCAGGGAAGTGGTTGAGGCACCATCCGTGGAGGTGATCTGAAAGGTTCCTTCCAACCTAGACGATTCTGTGATTCTTTTCTAATCTGTAATTTTGCTGACATAGGGAGATAGGCTCTGTTTTTGCGGACATAGATTGAACAACTATTCCAGTTTTACCCCTGTTTAATCAAAACCAGAATTCAGAACGGTAGATGTTCTTTTAGTTCATGTTGGTTTTTTGCAAGCTTCCATGTGTTCCAGTCAGATTCCCACTACTGTTTTATTATTGTTCAGTCACCTGTTAGGACTTCAAGTTTATCATCACATTTCTGCAAAATAATAATTTATTTCTTACCTCTTTCACTAGTCACAGACCAGTTCTGCTAAAGTGTTTTCCACACCAGGGAGAAATTTATTGCCATCAGAACTAAACATATCAGAAAACACAGGGAAATTTGACCAGAGACTTAATTTCAGTGCATCACAATAGCAGTACTTCATCTACTGCCTGCTTTTTTTTTTCTGAGTAACAGTCATTTTCAGCCTTTTTCAAATAACAGACCCTTATTTTTTTAAAGCATGAATCCCTGGAAAAAAACAAAGGTAAGCTTTCTGATAATTTCCTTTTCTTTTCTTAGTTACTTTTCACATTTCACAAGAAATCACTCCTGGACCGCTAGCAGTCCACACATTGAAAACTACTTTACTGTAAGAAAGATAAAGACGCTTCAACAGCAGTGTGCTGCTGTCTGAGAATTCCCATGTCTTTATCTTAAGCCATCCTCTAATCCCTGTTTCACATGTGCCTAGTATTTTAATGGAGCCTTGTCTTGGCTTTGTGGACGCTTCCACTTGTACTGGTTCGCATTTGAAATAGAGCAAGTTCACAGGTACCAACTCCTTGTCCCAGGAGCGCTGGTGGGTGGCACAGCCTGGGCAGAGGTTTCACACTCTCTGCACTGGACTGAAGTATGAACATCCAAGTACTGAAACGCACTTTCGGTTTGTGCATTTCAGCTGGGCACCCTAATCATATGTTCACTGTTCATCTCCAGGCTCACTCTTTCTTATATTTTCTCAGTAAGGCAACTATGGAAATGGTGGTATTTTTTAATGTAATTCTTTGCCCAAGGAGAGCTGGACTGAATTACCACTTATTTTCATCTGAAGGCCTTGTATCTATATTTTCATTGTTTTAGGGACTCCAGTCAATTCCTCTTTCTGATTTTCTCCCAAGATGCCATTAAAAGATTAAAAAAAACAAACAAAAAAAGCCAACAAAAAACTGTGAGAGGAAAAAACCCCAACCCATTGAAAGGACTTTAAACATGTGTTATACACGATAGTAACAGCTGCAGCCCTGTTGACAATATAATACCACTGCAATCCCCAGGATATTACTCAGATACTGAATTTCAGACTGCAGAACGGTGCTTGAAGATTCTTGAAAAGAATTATGTTTGGGCTCACTGGAAGGGGAAAGAAAGTTTAAGTAAAACAAAGAGGAAGTATGCTGGTGGTCCAGTGCAGAACCACAAATACAGACTGCTAAAAAAAAAGAAAAGTTAGTATACCCACAATAAACACATTCAGCTGATAGGCACACTTTTTCTGCTGTTATCTTAAATTTTCAAGGTTTATTTGTTTTTCTTGCTATTAGGGACAGAAGCATGTGGTGAAGGCTTTTGCTTTTGTATTGATATGCTGTTAACAAGCAATAAATACACGCTAATTTTACAGCAATGGCAGGAAGAAAAATAGTCTCAGTGATGTAAATGAAGGATATTAAGAGAAGAAGACCCTTCTTTTCTTCTTCTCTTCCTTTACAATAAGCAAATGTCAAAAGCAGTTGCAAGATAACTTTTAATCCTTTTCTCTTCTTTAATTACAGTGATGTTTGCTTTCAGAAAGAAATAATTGTAAGAAAAGCCTGCTTCAAGAAATAAAACCATAGAACTTGTTCCTGTTTCTACTGTGAATGAAAGTTTACACTCTGCTAATGCTAGGCACAGAAAAAAATATTCTAGAGTAAATTAAACCAAGTTGTTTACAGTATGATATCTGCTTCTTCTGCTAAATGTGTTAGTTTTATGGGATAAACAGTTCTTAGAAAAGATAAGAAACTCTATTAACCCCTTATCCCTGGCAATGTCCTCTGTGTTCAGTCTCCTCATTATGTTTGCATAGGAAGAACCTACACAAGAGGGGAGCCTTGCTTGAGAGCAACACCCAGGTCCACACTGCTGAGAAAAGGGCAGCTGGAAGCTCTTCCCATTATCTGCCCCTGGGACACCCCCAGGGCTGACCATGAAGACTGGTTCATGGTCCCAGTGGAAAAGTTCAGTTGCAGTCTGTCCCCCGTAGAGCACATTGAGCAACATCCACTTACCCTGTGAGTGTGCCCTGCTATTCTGTGCCTGATCTAATGGCAGCTCTGTCACCCGCTCATCACAAGGTGGTCTGAATTTCCCCCTTAGAAAGGTCCCAGTTACCTACCAAAGGAGAGGTAGAGTTTCTGGAAATCTTTGTTCTGCCTTCCTACACAGGAGATGCAAACACATCCGATAGGACTTGTGTCAGCTTAACTTTGAACTCCTGCAAAGGGGATGAGCTTGTAGCAGAAGACTCTTGTTTGAGCAGGGGAGAGAAACAGCCAGTTGTAGAGCACTGACTCGTATGACCTATTTTAGATAGAATCATAGAATCAGTGAGGTTGGAAGGGACCTTCAAGATCATCAAGTCCAACCATTGACCTACCCTGACAAAAACCACTTCTAAACCATGATCCTAAGCACCTCATCTACCCTTTTCTTAAACACCTCCAGGGATNGAGTTTAAGGTGAAGTGAATCACACCATAGAAATAATATAGTCTGAAGGTATTGTAAGGAGGTTTGTCTAGGCATTAATATCAACATTGTAGATTTTTATCACTGATCGATGAATCCTACACAAAACACTGGGCTTCAGGAGGAACCCAGAATTCATCTCTTCACTGAAGGTACATGTAGCCAGTCCCAGAGATTTACCTCACAGTTTAAACATCAGAAGTAGAAACACAGATGGGAGAGCGTTAACAGTGTAATGTCTCTGTACATGGTTCATTGCTGTCCTGTCAGTGATGCTAGTCATTACAGAGCAAGTGAAAACTGAATCCAGAATACTCCAAGGCAAGAAAACAAGTGACTGATGTTAAACTGTGCTGGTGAAAATAATAGAACAAGATTGCATGTGACAGAAAATCAGGACCGCAGAGTTAAGCACTAGGCTCAGTGCATCCTGGATACCACTGACTATCAGAATACCCCATATTTGAAAACAGTCTTAGTATGTCACTACACGTAGTTCTCCCTTGACACTCACTTGAGTTACATGAAACAATCAGAAGAAAAAGCAGATAACAGGAAGGAGAAAATTCACTGAAGGTTTCCACTGTTCAGGAAAGATACAGCATACGAAAAGCTGGGTCAGTTTGCCTGTAAAACAAGCATAGCAGCATAAGAAAGAAACACTCATAGACACCCACAATCAGTCCTGCAGCAGTGGTTGAACAAAATCTGTCTTACTTCACACAGAAATGGACTGCCAACACTCACAGCACCAGTTCCTACATTTTAACTGAAGAGCAATTGTGAACAGTTGAATTGTGGTAACTCTTAACCTGCTATAGAGAGCTATTTTGGATGATGTTGACCTGTCCCTTCTTTAGAGATTGTTGGGCTGCAGGAAAGACCAGGGAAAACAGGCAAGGTCCTAATGGGCAAAGCCTGTGGGTATTCAGAGAAACTGGTAAACATATATATTTCTTTGCATAGAGACGTTCCTAGCACCATTTACTATTTCTGTAAGGGGAAATTCCTCTACAGATGGGGTAGGTTTTCAGCACAACATAAACCTGGGGCAATGACCAAAGTCTTTCTGAACAATGTTGCTCAGAGACGTTTTCAGAAAAGACTCAGCTTCCTAAATAGTTGTAATATAGTATGGCAATAATTGTTACCTGTTTAAGTAAACAATCATTTTAGTAATTTACCTTTTTTTTTCTCTGAGTTTAAAAGTTGCTCCTGACTCAGGGCACGTTCACACACAATTGTGTACCTCTTCACACAGGACTACAGGTGCTACCACCACAGAAAGGACGTGGCCACTGCAAGAAAAAGAAACACCCAATCCTTCCCAGTTAGTAAAATGAGTAAATTGTGCCAGCATAAGCTTATACATACAAAGCAAGAAAATCTCAGCTCCTGGATGGCAGATGTGGGCAACTCAGGTAACCACACTGACTCTGAAAATATTCAGAAAAGATTTGGCCAGTACCTGGAGGTTTGTTATAGAGGAAATACGCAGTTCGCTTAAAAGCAGGGTTTGGGTTTGTTTTTTGTCTTTTTCTCAGTTTTCTCTCTTCACTCTTCTCCTTTTCCCACTGCTCCAGTGAATGGTGGTGAATGTTCTTACTGAATCACTGCCTCCATGGCCTGCACAGAGCAATTTCTATGGAAAATAAAATACCTGACACATACTTCTTGACATCTCAGCTAGGACAAGCAACCCAAACAATCATAATAAACCAAATTATTCTCTTAATCCTCAGAACTGTCAGCTTTTTGAAGCTGTGTAGCCTCCTTTTGTGCACGCCAGCTGTACAAACGGATACTTTTTTAATCTAAATGGTCAGTATGTGTAAGCAAAAATAATAATTGTATAACAAACAATTACATAAGAAATTCGCTCTTATTCTTTCACACTTTAACCTCCAGTAAATATTACCCTGCAGTATTTATTTTGCTTTCATTGGTAGTTGAGCCTGAGCATGAGCTGAATGGACTGCAAAATCTTGCCAACACATAGTAAATTCAAACATAAATCATGGTTGGGGAAATGCTCAGGCAGGCTTAAGCTTGTCTTTCGGGGAAGAAGCTTTACAAGATTGAGCTTGCTGGCAGTAATAATGTTCATCCCTTCTTGAATTATATTTTCACCATTTTTTTCCCCTCCCTTTTTTTTTTCTCCCAGAGAATAGTTAAGTTGCAATTTTAATGCTTTTAGTGAGCTTCTGGAAATCAGTATGAGAGCATTATTTACATCTTGAAGCCAAGCTGTGTCTGGAGAATTTCAATCACATAATTTTTATGAGATTCCACAAACCGAATGCTGAAAAGTCTTCTGTGGCACTTCTCTTTAAAGCAGAGCAGGGAGCAGAGGGGAGTGGAAAACTGAGAAAAAGAGAGAAACTTTGCACTGCAAATGCATGTTTCAGTATTAATAATTCCTCAGTGCATCTGTATTAACATGATATCCCTGCTGCAGATTTGATTTAGAATAGCTTTATATATAAGCTATTCTCTGATACTAAATTTTATTTCACAGAATCCATGCTTAATCTGTCCTTAATGAAAAAGAAGTGTTAGTAAGTGGATAGTAAGATGTACAAGCTATTCTCCAGAGCTGCGGAGGTTGTTTCGTACCTCATGCACAGTGCAAATGAGAACAAAAATTTGTATACACATATAGCAAGGATGAAAATCATGAATCTGATTCATGAAGAAATGCAGCAATTATCTCAAAAACTGAATTTAAGAGGGCAAATTGGCAGTACTGTGTGAAGGATGTAAAAGACTTGATAAAAAGTACCAACTTTTTGTTGGTTTAACATAAAATGATAATTCTAACATGAACAAGTTAGCGGTAGACATGACAGATCATGAGAGCACAGATTTGGCCACATTCATCCCATCATCATTTGTATTATCTGTGTGAAAAGAATGGCTGACAAATCAGCCAGGCAGAGAAAAGAGTTTGAGGATGTCCAGATGCTTTGTTAGTCTCAAAGAACTTTCACCCTATATTTTATTAAAGTCGTATGGCCTGCTAATGGAAGCAAGGTAAAGTTGTAAACCACATTCTCCTAAGTAATCTTTCCAGTCCCATTAAAGTCAATTGAATTGCATGGAGAAACGAAAAGCAAAATTTGTCCTTATATATCTCTCCAGAAGCAACCCAGCTAGCAGCAGAGATGGAGTCCCAGCAGAGACTAAAGCTGTATATATTTTCCAGGTAGGGCCTGATTGGATGGATTCAAATCAAATCCTTCAAATTCTATTTTTTTCTGTTAAGCCATTTGATTTTGAGGTAATTGATGAGCTTGTCTGACTACTGATATATTAAAAGTGGCAGCAATATCTCAGAATGGGTTATCTTTTATTGAAAACCGATAAAAACTAATCACTATAAGTGAGTGTGGGTAAAGATTAGAACAATGGGAATCTCAATGTATCTTAACAACAATAATGCTTGATCTTTTATATCTTGAGTCAAAGCATTGCACAAGCATTAACTAGTTAACCATCACAGTGATGCCACAGCTTGGTAAGTACTATATATTTACTTTTCAACTATATTTGTCTTTTTATAGCTAAGAAAAGCAAAATAAAACCAAACCATATATTATACCCAGCATTGCATCACCCAAGTGTTTCCATTATTTGTGGTTGAAAGGTCTTGATATCGCTCACTCCCATGCTACAGCAATGGATTTCATGCTGCAAGTTCATCTGGAGCAGGGAACAGAGGAGTTCATGCAGTTACATCCTTAGACCTCTCTGCTTTCCTTTGTAGGTGCTTCATACAGTCGTAAGGTAGATTTGTGACATTACTGTCCTCCGACTTTGTCATCTAATGTGAAGTCTGTAGGTTTCTTATTTTTCTGACTTACGACTCATCAGGTTAATGAAGTTCTGCCTCCATGTATATACAAACCATAATGCTGCCAAACAGGTTGTTTAATGCTTCGTTAAATGATAATAAGGTCACATCAGAGTCGTCTTCTTGTCTGTGTTGCCTAGGAGGTTTCGCCCAGGACTGACAAATAAATAATCTAATTAAGGTACCCAGGCACAAAGTTACAAAGTTTTGCTGTGGATCCAAGAGAAGAAGCAATGCTGGGAGGCAGGGTATGGGCCACAGTGAAACATCTTGTGTGTCTCTACGTGATGATGTGCTCACTTTTAGTAATTTCACAGATACATCTGAAGGTGAGATCCTGACTCTGGCTGCCGTTTCCTACCACAGCTAGTTGCTACCCAGCCCCCAACAGCATGGCCACCATCATCCAGGCAAATTCTTCTGGAGGAAGTACTCCACAAGATACATGGATCGCAAAATCTCATTGACACAAAACTCATGCCAGAAGGCAAGCTGTGCAGAGAGGATGCATGTTGCTAGCCCATTTTAAAAGAAGCAGAAGGTAATGGAGTGGCATTTGGTGTTGGTAGTCCATGGTCTTCCTTTCCTTTTAGGTCTTTCTGCACCTTGAGTAGGAAGATACAGAAGGAACCAACTGCCTTTCTTATGATGGGTCCTTCTTATCCCAGTCTCTATTTTCCAAAAAGTTATCTTCAACCACTGCTACCCCCAAAGAAGATGCTATTTCTTTACCCCGTAGACCAGCTTACCAGTAATGCAGCCTTAACCAGAGCAGACAGAAGCATATATACCTCTTTTTTTTCCCCCTTCCTTTGTATCAAAAAGGCTCCTTTTCCCCACAGGGGTGACTAGGAGAAGGCCTTTCTTTAAACTAAGGTCAAGCTGATCATGTATCTATTGCTACATCAGACTGGCCTCTGGTGATAATTCTAAATGATGTGCCTGTCAGAGGTTGGGGTCCATGCATATTTTTCTCTCTCAAAGGCACGATGTAAAGGACATAGAGTGTCTTATTGTCTCATATCTAGGTAACAAAGGTATGGGAGGGGAACAATTGCAGAAAGTTACTGGCTGCCTGCGTAGGGAATTTAACTGTTTGTCCATATAGAGGCTTCTCCTTTTGTATGCTTGACCCTATTGTAATCCCACAGATACCAAAAATGAAAAAGACTGGGCTCACAAAAGTAATGGATGTTTTAAAGAGATATCATGGGTTTTGCATAGGTGTTTGAGGGAAGAGAGATATGAATTCATGTATTTATTTTTTAATAGCTATGACAATTGGGAGAACTAATTTACACTACCTGTGTGGTATTTTATAAAAAGGAGATGTGAGAGGAGGACTTAGGAGAAATATAATTCCTATTTCTGTATTTTCTATGGAGGAGGAGTTGGAGAGTGAAGAAGTCTATCAATATTTTAGACATTGTCTTTGTGAGGAAGATTTCAGAAGGGCTTGTTTACATCTTATATTTGTGTATGCTGTTTAGCAGCTGATTTGATGACCATGAGGGTTCAAGCAATGTGCTTCTGGCTATGCTTTGCTAGCCTTGTACTAAAGTCATATGTCAGCACTAAAGAGCACTAAATAAAGCCTTTCATCATGTGTGGCATGAAGTGCCCTATTACAGGACATCCCAGCATGGAACACATAAACTATACCACCACACACTGTGGTAGGATAAGAGTGTGGAAGATTATGTGAGCTGGGAAAACTTATGCGCAAAGAGACACAAAAGGGCTGTGCTATAGCCATCAAGATTTCTGTCATTCATATACCACATGAATGAAGGTAGCCCTTTCCAGAAGATAATCATAGAATCATAGAATCNCGACTCACCACACCCTTTCTAATGCAGCCCAGGATGCCATTGGCCTTCTTGGCCACAAGGGCACATTGCTGGCTCATGGTCATCCTGTTGTCCACCAAGACTCCCGAACAGTACAGACAGGGAACATTCTGATTGCCCTGGGCACCAGGGCTTCTTTCCTGGTATGACAGTGAAATTGTACCTTAAATACCTCCTTGGTATACATATTATGAGTGTTGAATAATAGGCCTTTTATAGGTCTGCATCTCAGTGACTCACTTAGCGTCACACAGAGATCCTTGAGAAAACAGGAACTGCCCGAGACACAAAAAGTGTAAATTAGCATGAGAAGCACTAGGCTGCCCTCCTTCTCCCCCATTTCACATGTATAACCATGAATCAGTGTAGGGAAAGCCAGTGGAGGCAAGAAACTCTCATTTGGTTTTAAGTCCAGATTTTATCTCTTTTTTGTAAATTTGTTATTTTATCTGTCTTAGTAATATGAGCTGAGAGGAGCTGTAGAAATCCATGAGGGGAGGTTCTTTCAAAAATTCTTTATTGCTTCAACCTTCTAAACAGCTGGTTTCTTTCAGAGGAAAAGCTGACAGCTACACCAGACTGTTGAATTATGCATCGTACATTTGGGGAGTAAGCTGCAATATGCAATGCAGTGAGCAAAGATTTTCATGTGCATTTGTCTAAGGATAAGACACAAGTCCAAGTCCAAGAGGTGATAAACCCAGTGGTTTGTGTTCCAATTAGTTATAGCTGTGCTCAAAAATAATACCTTGTAAGTGCACGTTAGGGGCAATGAAGCACAAAATTACACATGCAAATATAGCTCAAGGCACTAAGCCTTGTTGATGGGAAAGTATTCTTCTCTTGTAAAACAGCACAAACATTAATGCTGTTTGCAGGGCTATGTTACATACTGCCTTCTAAATTATGACTTTACAGACAAAGAGAGCAGGTGTATTAGGGGATAGGAACACCTCTCTTATGAAGAAAAGCTGAAGGGTTTGGGTCTCTTCAATCTGGAAAGAAGATGACTGAGGGGGGACCTTATCAACACTTATAAATACTTAAAGGGTGGTTGTCAGAAGGACGGGGCCAGTCTTTTCCCAGTGGTGCCCAGTGACAGGACATGAGGTGATGGCACAAACTTGAGCACAGGAAGCTCCACCTAATCATGAGGAAAAACTTCTTTCCCTTGAGGGTGGCAGAGCCCTGGCACAGGCTGCCCAGGGAGGTGGTGGAGTCTCCGTCTCTGGAGACATTCAAAACCCGCCTGGACGCGTTCCTGTGTAACCTGCTCTAAGGTGGCCCTGCTCTGGCAGGGGGTTGGACTAGATGATCTCCAGAGGTCCCTTCCAGCCCCTACCATTCTGTGATTCTGTGTAAGAAAGATTTCACTCAGGTACAACAGTGCAGTACAATAGTGTTGTAGGACAACAATGATAATAAATCCATAAATCCTTTTAATATGATAAATCTTCCTAATTATGCAGATCACTATTATTCTGTAGCTGGAGAAAAAGTGAACGCTGGGCCTTGACATTCAAAGTCATGTTCCTGAATATCAATAGCAGTTCCTGAATATCAAACAGCACTGCTCTCCCAGTAAGATAATATACAGTTTGTAGGTTCAGTGTCTTCATTCAATGTCAAAACTCCAAGAAACAGCAAAAAAGAAATGCCTTTTTCAGCATCCCCCATGTACGGTCACTCCACCTGACTGACAACCTAAACAATTTGGCAAATTGCAAGGCTAAGGACAATGGACTCACCATTGTTGCTGTGATAGTAGACCACCTCTACGAGCCTCAGGATGCTTCCATTTACACAAATGGCTTCACAGCACAGAGCTCCCGTACCTTACCATGTACACGGCATGATTCCCTGTCGTGAAACATCTGGCCCTGAACTTCCTGACTCTAATTAACATTCTGTTTCCCCAAACTATTTTCCCTCACCGAAGGCATTTCTGAAATAATTTGCTACTGCTCAGTAGAAAATTTAGATACTTAATACCTATAAAGATGCCCGGTAAATTCATCCTCTAGATATTCCCTTGAAAGGTGTAGTTCACGTTAGGCATCTGCTCTGTAAGTGGTTAATTAGCAATAAACAAGTCGTCTTCTGCATGCTAACAGCATTAATATGTTAACAACTTTCCAGAAAAGAAAAAGAACGGCCTCCTTCTTAATAGAATTTTCTCATTATTGGGAATTTATTATTATTTATTATTATTAATCTCCTTAGTTGGTTGTAGTGCTGATGACTCAGAGAGGCTGTAGGACCTGTCCTGAGGAGCAGACAAGCAGTCCAGGATTTTCTCATTAACAGAAGCTGCGTGTGTTCATTGAATTAAGAACGCAGCTGACTCTCCTAAGACAGGTGAAAAGAGGGTGGATGATTGACAGGAAGAAGGGAAAAGGGTTCAAAACATGTGTGCAATGAACAAAAGCATTGAAATAAGAGGAAGAAAGATTGACAACACAAGAAGGAGGTGAGATGCTAACAGCATCAGGGAGGAGACTGAGATTACAAGAGGACTAGTCTAAAAATAATCCATAAATATTAAAATGGCAATAGATAGGACTTCACTCTCTAGTTTTATGTTTTCTTTGATTACATTTGGAACTGGTTACCTACTAATTCAGAGGAGTTTGGACATAAGAGTAAGAAAGATTTGTAAGGTTGGCAGCCTCAGATGGCATTATTTAAGTTCTGCAGAAAGATAAGAGTCACTAGTAGGAAGGCAATTCCTGCTGCAGTCACCTCTACTACCATTCAGCTGCTACATTAATGGAGTATCACATGTGAAGATAAAAGTCGCACAATTTGGGAAATGAACAGGAGTATTAAAATAGTATCAAGATACTTAAATCTATAATTTTTCTCATTTTTGCCTTACAGAGAGAAAGAACTAGAAGGGTTTTGCCCAGAAGCTATGGGACAGCTCTTGAAAATTGAGCTGGATGTATGGGATTACACAACAGAAATCCCACCTTGAACCACTAGCACAAGTAACCCTCACTGGATTAATGACATTTCAGTTTGGAGAAGAGACAATAGGGGTAAAATTCCACTTAATGGAATAGTTAAAGCAGATATTAACTGGCCATGTGTGGAAACAGAAGTTTTGGGCCAACATCCTATTATCTACTTTACTTGGAAAAGGAGCAGAAACTTTTAAAATACAAGTTCTTGCTCTCATTCGGGAACAAGCTGAAGCAGCTCTCTTTGGAGGTCCTCCTGTATAGGACCTCAGTAAACCAGAATATTTTTACCTAGACTACATCCAGATTTAGGACCAAGTAACTAAAAAATATTTTCAGTTATTTAATAATAGAATATTATTAGTATTAGTAGCAATAGCTTTATAGTTATTATAGATATATTTTGTGGCTGAGATGAAAAAAAATCCCATTTTTTCTTCAGATTGAAAAAGTCTGTTTCATAGAATCATAGAATCATAGAATCATAGAATCATAGAATCATAGAATCATAGAATCATAGAATCATAGAATCATAGAATCATAG
>VXBO01013145.1:307054-322607 GCA_013400135.1 Rhinoptilus africanus
CCGTCACCATGGCTCCTGTGTCGGTCAACAGTGGTCCCACAGCTTCTCTGGTCTTCCTTTTTCCTCCGATGTACTTGAAGAAGCCCTTCCTGTTGAGCTTGACATCCCTTGCCAGGCTGAGTTCTAAGGCAGCCTTGGCTTTCCTCGTTTCATCCCTGCACGCTCTGGCGGCATTCTTATAGTCCTCCCAAGGGATTAGGCCATTCTTCCACTTAGTATAAACTTCCTTTTTCCATTTGAGCTTGTTGAGAAGCTCCCTGCTTAGCCAGGCAGTTTCATTTGTGGATTATTTAAGGTTCTTTATTGTATTTATAAAGGTCTTCAGTTTCAAAATGCAAACACTCTTTTCAATATTTGTGAAAAGCTGAAACAAAATATTTCACCCAAAGGAGAGTTCTATCTCTTGAAAGTATTTACACAAAGCATTCCAATATTTTCAAAACTTTTTCTTTTTTTTTCTTTAAAATGTTTACAAAAACAGAGAATAAATTTTGGAGGTCTGGTTCTTAGCTGTTGATGGGCAGCTGCTAATTACTCTGAAACTACTTTTTTTTCTTCTGAATTTATTACATTTGAAAACATTTTACCCTGCTCTAGGGCAAAGTCCAGATGCATGAGAGCTGTGGCAAGGTCTTGACTCTCAGGGAATAGTTTCATCTGAAGAAAAAGATAATATCGTGATCAGTATAGGATTGTCTGGGAAAAGACAGAGAGCTCCTTTCACCAGATCTCACTTCCCCCTGAAAGCCTCCTGTCTTTCACCTTTTGTTGCTGGCATTTTTGACACAACACCATTCTGGAAATTGGAAACCAAGGCTACCATGGTCAAGCAATATGTCTCGCTCCTTTGTGCACCTGGTCAATAGTCTCTTGTATCGCTGAACTCAGGGCACAGATGGTTTACATAGCTGAAAGACCTACCACACTCTTACTGCAATATGATCCACCACCAGGATTTGGTTCTTTAGGCAGAAGATATTACTTGTAATTTGACGGGATAACTAAAATACCTTAACAAATTTCAAAGGTCCATTAAAATCCACTTAGAGAATAAAAAAAAAAATCTACATCTTTGTTATAATAAAAATACTTTAAAAATACTACTGCATGTATGTTTGCAACATTTATAGAAGGAGGTTTTGTTACATCACAGCATTTTTTCCTCTATCTGCCTTTCCTGGATATCATTAGAATTTTAGAATCAATAAAAAGATGTCATGAGATGTACTGCAAAGCATTAATCCACCTTTATTCTGCTGTTCTTAGAAGACAAACTGGTGGAGAAACACTTCCAATAACATTCTAATCTCAACTCAGCTCCCAGTTTCATCACTGGACGTCATACAAGTATATTAGATGCATAAACGTCTTCCTGACCCAATCACTCCTAATGGGATATATATAGCAAAAATCAATGTCACTGTCCTTTAAGTGATGCATTCAGAATGCTTGAGAATTGACCTCTATTGCATTCATTCGTTTTCAAAACTTTTGTATACTTCTATAATATTTGCCTTTGTGAATCACAGTGATCCATTATCAATGAGTAAGCAACATTGTCCTGCAATGTATAAATAAGTATTAAGGAGCAAAGACAATTACAGTACAAGCAAAACTGTCATATCAGCTTCAGGAGCTGTTCTGAAACTGTTCACTTGATGTTTGCCAGAGCTGGAGATTGCTTAGCAGAAGGAGAATTGCCTTGAAACAAGCTGAAAAAAACAAGCTCTGAGGACTTGTTTTAGATGTTTCTGCCCATTCCACCTGTGTTTGAGAGGTTGTCTCAGGCTTTTGAGGGGGTAACAGCACTACCTATACCGATTCACAAGCTAATATCTGAATTTACATTGCCTGGGAAAATTGGTCTGGAGAAAGACAAGCAGGACTTGCTAAATGTGAACTCAAATCCTCCTGTGCTACCACTGTGACAGGGATGGTAACTTCTGGAAAGCCAGTGAAGCAATCAGATGGAGATACAAACCACCGCAAAGAAATTCATGGAACCCCATCTATCAGCGCCCTAAATTCTTTCTTTCCATATAGGAAACTTCTGGACGGAGCTGAAAAGGGACACTTCCAGTTTCTCCATCTACAAACAATAGCAGTGCTGTGAGCTCAGTTTGCATCCTGCCTGCCCTTGGCAATCCACCTTTACCCCTGCTGCCCTGCAGGAACATGGGCAGACAGAGCTCTGTAGACACAGTCTTTCTATGCGGTTTTTTTTTGCAATCACTTTTTGTCTGATATGTATACCTTTACAGCTAACTTTGGGAATACTGAGCTTCACATGAAAAATGCTTTCTGAATAAGTAAATATTCCTAATTTGTTATTATATAATTGTTTTATTGTTTTTATATTTTATCATGAAATAATTAAAAATAATTTTCATTTCAATTTATTGATGCTGGGGTTTTCTTGGAAAAACAGGACCTGGTTTTATTTAAAGTCTATCAGTGTACACTGTAATCCACTTAAGCTGTCTGAGATATTACAGGGAAGCTTACAGGACAGAAGATCACTGCTTTATCTTTTCTCAGTTTTACTTTCTTTTTCACTCTTTTTCTTTCCCTCCCAGCTCTCATATTGACGAGTCAGATCTCATTAAAATCTTCAGAACATTCACACAGTTAAATATATGCAGATGTTGATACCAATGTCTCCATAGTCTGGATTCAAATTTATTCTTGTGGGAACCATTCTCAAAGCTGAAGAGTATTGCAGTTTTTGCAGAAACTTTCCATGACTTGCTGCTCATCTCATGCTATTATCGTAATCTTCTACTTCTCTTACAGGTGTTTCATCTTTTTCAAATAATAAGCTGGAATCAATACAACATACATTGATGTTTTTCAGGCAATTCACATAATTTATGACCTACTAATTGTGACCTACTGTTGTTACATGTAGCCAACATTTGGTAACAGTTAAGAGTGTATTTTTAAATAGAGGGAATCACACCCCTTGTTATAGGATATTTTCCTAACCATAAAGTGTGTGTAAATCTAGATCTGAGCACCCATCCAGAAGCTAAACTGCTCATCTAGGAATGGAAAATTCATGGGTGCAGAAAAAAGGACAAATAAAAGTCAGCCCAGCTCAACAGATTAGTAGCAAGTTTACTGAGCTGGAAGGAGATGTGAATCTCCAACTCCTGCTCCTTGAAGTGTTTCCATTTGTTGTTTCTTGATTGTGTAATGAAAATGCACTGCCTGGGGAGCAAGAGATAGAGCTTTGTCTATGCTCACCTCCCCAGTTAAAGCCTTAAAAGCAGTTTTGGTGCCTGGCAAAACATATAGACCACCACTTTATGAAGAATCTCTACCCTAGGAAGTGGTGATTCTGAAAAGGACATGGAGTTGTTAAGGAGCCAGCTGTGAGTCATCACATCAGCTCTCCATGTGACGCTGCACATCGAGCAACTCTTGAAGGTGTAGAGAAAGCAACTTGGAGAAGAAGGTACCTTCTGTATGGAAGAACTATCAAAACCTGGAATAATCCATGAGAACAGTGGCTAAAACTGAAATAACACCTTGACAAATTGAAGAAGATTCAAAGGACCTTGAGAACAATCAGACAACTGGACTTGTAATTAAAGATTTAATGAGTTTAGTCTTAATACGAAAGAGTTGTTTGCATCTAAGGTATACTTGTATGGAAAAAGAGATATTTCATAGTAGTAGGTGCAAATTTCAAATCCAAGATCAACAGTTTTTCAAAAAGAAATGTTGTCTGTTCTTCAGCATCTTTCATTCATGAAGTCAAACAGTGATCCTTGTGATCCTTTCAGACTTTTTAGCTAGTGAATTTATGATCAGCATCAATTGCATGTACAGTGCAAAACTGAGAAGCTAACTTTATTTCTCATTGTAGCTGTGAAATTCATGTGTGAAAGGGGCTAAAAAAATACAATGTAATTTTTTTCAGAAACAGACAGTTATTTAGTTTTTGCAGGTAAGGTTGCTCTCTGCATTAACTGCTTGTCAAAGCAATTTTTCCTTTTGTATATGTCTAAGTCTGAGATCTCTTTGCTTCGTCTCTTAAGATTTTAAGTCATTATTAATGATGCTTGGTCGACTGACTCTTAATTTCAGTACCATTGCAGAATCTTCAGATTCTGTCGAAGGATAAGATGCTATAAAGGTCTAAAATACTGCTCATAAGAAGAGCTACAAAATGCACTCCAGAATCTACTACTTTTCATTTTGAAATATGTCACTGTGTGGTTATTTTTTTAATACTGATTAATTAATAACAAACTTCACCACATGGTTACCCATGCATGAAAATCCCTGAGTACAAAAGACAACCAAAATAAAACTTCAAGTGAAAACAGTCAGCAAAATCTCAGGGTAAGAGGGACATAGTCTTCAAAATCCTAACAGAACTTTAGATAAAATGGAAATCAGCAAAACCAACAAACTTAAAAACAGGTGATGCAGAAAGTGGAGGTGGTAGCTGGGTGGGATTTTAAGCACAGGCACAAGCGTGGAACACATGGTAGCGGTGTTTTGCAGCAATGGCAAGGAAAGCATTAAGTATACTGTAGCTTCCTCCTACAAAGGGAGTAGGATTAACACGAATATGTGTCCTTCTAAATATTGACTAAACCGTTGATGCTCATTGGTGATGCTGGTGTTCAGCATATGACATGCAGTTTTCAGTGTCCAAGCAGCATAACTGGTAGCACACCTCAGCCTTTGCTCCTCCAGAGCTTCCTTTGCTTTTCCTTTGCTGCTGCTAAAGTGAAGGATGTATTTTATCAGCAGTTATGCGTTTATCAGCAGATACATTTTACCTGACAGTTAGTTCTGACGGTCTGGCTAATTAAAGTCTTCTGTTGCTCGAAATATCTTAATTTTAAGACATTTTAAACAGTTCCTTAATCTCAAGTACATCATTGTACTTTCCATGCCTTTGTTTTATTCTTCCCTCTTTGACTATTTGGTTCATTTTGAGGAAGAACTTTATGGGACAGGATCTCTCTTGTTGTACATGTTTGTTCAGAGGCATCTGAATTTGAAACGGGTACTTGAATTCTGACTGAGACCTCTAGGTACCATCACAACAGAAAACCGCTGGTGTTGGTTCTTTCTAAAATAGGAAAATAATTAAAAAAGCATTATTCCATTTTTTTCTTAGATAAAAGTCTGCAAATTCAGGTTTAGTTCTTAATTTTTGCCTGTCCCTTTCAATACAAAGTGATTGAAAATGAAAGGAAAATGTAACAGTAGAGTTCCTGATACCTGGTTTAGTGGAGTCTAACTGGATGTGCACTGCAATGTCAGGTGCTGACATAGTCCTGGGGCTAAAACAGATGAAGGTCTGTGTCTGATCAGTAGATATCCCCAAGAGAAAGATCTGTTGTCACAATTTAGAATCGTAGAATCATAGAACTGTCTAGGTTGGAAGGGACCTTTCAGATCATCGAGTCCAACCATCAGCTTAGCACTGACAAAACCATCACTAAACCATGTCCCTAAGCACCACATCTACCCATCTTTTAAATACCTCCAGGGAGGTATTTAGGTACATCAGCCCCTCTGGGTGGAGTTCAATACACTTGCCTCTGTTGGCTATATAGGACATACTTACCTGCAGAGAGTGGGTTCTCCAGGCTACGTATATATCCGTTCATTAGATGTGCTTGGGACAATTCTCTGTCACCAAGGCAGAGCACAGCCGTGTACATGCCACAGTCAGCAATTTTACCCTCCAAACCGGGGTACCTTCCTTTAAAACACAGATGGTAAAGGTTTCTCTCACTCAGGCCGTGCTATCATGCAAAACACTTCATGGGAGCTGTTTTGGAAAGCACTATTTATAGGAGGAAAATGTTTCTAGGATCATTCCAGCAATTAAACTCTATAAATAATTAAGTTGTGGTGCTTCATTCCTGTCCCAAACTTTTCAACTTACTAGGATAGATGTAGCCCACATTTTCAAAAACCGTGAGCAAGTTAGGCAAACTGGATCCTGTGCAGAAGGCCTACCCCAGGCACAGACCTAGCCACACCTCTGGAATGGATACTCTATTTTTGGCAACTGAGAGAAGGCAAAAGTAAGATGTGTAGGCTGCAACCTGAAAAATGAGGAGAGGGCTTTCTTTTTATTATTCTTGTGCATGGTGTTTTGAACACTGAGAAATGGCTGCTTGGACAAAGCAAGATTAACTCAGGTCATTGCAAAAGTAAGAGTAATAAATCTGGAATATTCCTTAAAACTTAGTGGTCATTTAATGCATTGCAAAAAAATTCCAAGACAAATTAGGTTTAGCAGGTTTCAAACAAGATTTTGACTATCCAGTTATACTGGTTAACACTTAAATGAAACATTGGGAGCAATATAAAACCTGATGGTTCAAGTTGCAAAAATATTCTTAAATTTTAAAGATTAGCATGAGATCTTCCTGGCAAGGAGACGGGGACAGATTATCCCCCATGTGCCTGCTGTGGAATTTCCTACATGTTTTTCTGAAGCATCTGGTGCTGGCTGCCATCTGAAATAGGCGGGACTGTAAAAGCTGAGGTTTTCTGTCCCCCTGTCCTCCCCAAATGGCACTTTCTGTGCTTCCAAATTGAGATGGAATTGATTGGTTTTTGCTGATTATTTTCTCCACACCATTCGGCACACACACTGAGATTTATGATTTCTGGGGCTCCTTTTGGTAGACTTTTTCCCTGGTTTTATTAAAGTGCTAGCTCAGGGACCATTGCAATATGGGTTGCAATCAATAAATCTACAGCCGTTTGCACTTACTTTACCAGAAAAGTTATACTTCTGTATTTCAGTCCCCTGACTCCTAGAATGTTTGCTTATTTTTCCATTTTTCCCTCTCACTTTCTCAACCAACTGACGTGAGCTTCTGCCAAAGTATGAGCAGTCACAGTGAGTTAACAGCAATGTCTCCCTTGGAGCAGCACCACTTGCATAGCTTCTGCTGCTTTAAGGAAACATGTGCTCAGGTAGTTTGCAGCAGAAAGCAGCTCTTTTCCTCAGCAGCAGTCCCACAATCTCTCAGCAATTTGCTGACAGTTATGGGGATCCGCAGCTCTAGCAGATAAATATTCAAAAGATTCGCTGCATTCCCAGATTACCACCATAACTACCTGATCATATTGCAAAGAAGCAATTAAATGATCTGCTAAGCAACTAAGATTTTTACTACAGTATTTTCAATAGCTGCTTTGGGCTTCCTATACCTGCGCATTCTCATCTTACATGCATAGACTAGAATAAGTAGACCAGCAGACGATTAAAAAGAGAAGTGTTGCAAAAGCTGTCACTTTGGACATTTAATTAGTTTGAAGTACAAAGAAAGTGGAAGAAAGGTCTCTGACTTAAAAAAAAATAAAATGCTGGAGGCTTGACAGTGGTACTGGAAATCCCCCCTGCTGATACATTCACTCAGTCACCTCCACAGCCTGTGTGTTCACCCACCTACTCCAGCAATTAGTAGCAGCTTCCTTTCGATGGATGGTTTCTAACTAAGCATTTTGAAACATATTTGAATTCTGGAGGAAATTGAAAATGGAGCTAAAATTCCAGCTCTCACCTCCTTGTACTTCAATAGCAGTAATGTGACAGTTTTGTTTGGTATTTCTACTTACTGTATTATTCTAATACGTCCACATGCAAGCTCATCCTTCTTAAGTAGCTGAAAGTGAAAAAAGAGAAAAAAAAAAGATAAACGCAAACAATCCTTTTTTTAGGTAAGATTTCAGACTCGTGACATTTCAGACGCAAAGCTTCAGCAGTGGATTCAAGTTTCACCCAGGAGCATCACATACCCCATTTTGGGGGATCACTCTTGGCTGCTGCAGTCTCAGCTTCTCAAAATGCATCATACCTCAGAGCGCCAAATGCAATTGCCAGTGTTTGCCAGTTGTCCAGATTTACAACAAAAGAAAGTGGCAGTGGCCTGTTGACCTCTTATCTGAAAGAGAAATTAGAAAAGCACCAGCTTTTCTGCAGCAGCCTCTGACCAGTGTCAGAAGATGTATATAGGCTAAGAAGTACTAGTCTGAGAAACCAGGGAATGTCTGGAATAAAAGAGTTCCCTGACCAGTTGAGGGGTTTACAAATCAGAGCTGATTCACAAAAGACCATCTTAAAATTAATCATCTGGTTCACAAGGCATTTGTAACCAGTGAAGGCATGTGTCCTACTCCCTGTAAAATGCATCTGGATGAGTAAACTGCAAATGCACAGCAAGTATCAGGACTGAGCTCTACATATATCACAAAGTAACAATGCTAATTTATAGGACACCAGCAAAAAGTTACATTAATAATTGAGTAATAATTAGGTTTCCAGCAGGCCTGGAGGACTTTTTCTCAAATCTGGATTGCATTTTGTTGCTTTCTTATTACCGAAGTGTTGAAAGATATGATATGTGTGAATAGTAAGAAAAAAGCTATGAAAATAGAACAGAACTCATTAATAGTACAGGTGGAATGGGTCTCAACCACATTAGATACTTAATTCAGTTGTCCAAGTCTTAGGTAAATCTCAAAGGTAGGGGAAATGTTATCCTCTGCTGACACCTACTTCTTTCTCTCCGTGGTAAAAGGAAACCCTGTGTGACTAAGTTAGATGATTAACTTGTAGGCAGCTAAAATTAGGTGAGGAAAATTCCACTTTACATGACCAGGCTTGTGAGGTAAAATTAGCATCTATTGGACTGTGGGGAACCGTTCTAAAAACAACAGGGAAGAAAATGGTTTCAGGTAGAAGTGCTCAAAAAAACCCCACTCCCAAAAAGCACGTTCTGTAAGGTTCCTTCCTCTCATTTCCAATGGGTTACAAGCCTCTTTACTAAAACTGAGGAGTAGAAGCAGTCAGAGCAATAAAACAGTGACTAAGTTTTGGCAGAGAAGGTATGAAGATGATAAAAAGAACGTGATCCTTAGAAGCCTCGTCCTTAGATGTTGGAAGTGAGAACAGATTCATGAGTTGAAAGAACAGCATATACCAGCTGAGATTTCAAGGGTCTTTAAAACCTCAGCACTACCAGCATCTCCCTGGAATATAGTTAGATATCTGACAAGTTGTGTTTTTATTATTTTAACACTTTTTTATTTTTTCAAACTGTTTCTGTTTCAAATATGTTGCTTTAAGGAGATTGTTTCATCTATGGCTGCAATTGCTATTGCTCCCAGCATGAGGAGACATCTAGATGATGGATATGCCAGAGGTGCTAGAGTAATTGCTGTCAGTGTACATAGGATTTCAAACTCCAGGTCTGGCCTGAAAACGGGAGAACTGTGTGCAGCTGAAGCGATGATCAGACCTCAGCATAGGTTACAGCGAATGAGACCAAAATGACGATCAAGTGATAAAACCCTCCAGGCTCAACTGGAACCTCAGTAGTGCAAGCAAGCAAAGAGATTACAGTCTGTTTCTGAGCTGTGAAGAGGTTTTTGCCAACTTAATGTTAGAACTAGTCACCTTGCAAAATCTTCAGTATGTTTGAAAATAAGAACAAGCTCTGCCTGCCACAGAATTGGACTTTGTGTGTCTTAAGTGAGCATCAGGAAACAGCTCTTTTGAGATCTCATCAGACTGTCAAAGTGCTTGTTGATAGCATCTATTTTGAAGGACACTTCCAGTTGCGTTTTCACTTCTGTGTGGGACCTTTCCCTGTCACTCTATCCGTCATATGTCCCTCTTCTCCTCTCACCCACCATGTTGAAACCAATGTGAAGCATGTGGAATCACTGCTTTTTTTCCCCGTGTGCTTTTTTCCTTGTTCTTTTGATATACTTTCCAAGGCTTTTACTTTAATGATAGCTCCAAACTGTTTCCTGTACTTTCGTTAATCTTTCACTAAAGATCTACTCTAAGCAGACGGCTCCTCTTATTTGCATGCCAGCACAATGTTAAGCCCTTTCAGCCTGCTTTGAGTGATTGACAATTTTAGTTCCTTTTAGCAGTCTGGAACAACTGATTTACCGCTGTGGGTGTAACTGCTTTCTTTCTGACACTGCTAATTTACCAAATGAATTGTGTTCTTGCACATTTACTGAGATTAACAGAAATTGGAAGTTAAAATTATGTAAGTCAGTTGCAAGCTTATTCTGTGTATTTCACTTAAACAATTTTTCATCTTTGCAAAGGTAGGCTCCATGTGCTACCATTAGCTAAGGTTAACAGTGGGTATCACATTTGTATTTCTAAGTAAATAAAAAAAAAACCACCTCTGACATATAGCTAATGTTCATGGAAAAATCAATGATATAGCAATAACTTCCTGCATATATTTTTTATGATTGCTTTTCTCATTCTTTTTCATTCTATACAACCACAAATGAAACTGAAATAAAAATAAAGTATTTGCAGTGAGTCCAGGATTAATTTCAAATTCAGGATTTAACTGAATTTACATTGAAGAAAAATAGGAGAAATGTTGAGATGGTTAATTACTTTCTTACACTTTATTTGAGGTTGCTTTGTATTTTGTTAGAAGGAAAGAAGGTATGGCAAATAATACAGTGATATCTTGAAATGTGCAAACAAACTTTACATTAAGTAATTTATAGGTTTTCAAGACTGCTTTCCATGACCTTGCTATGCCAAACCCAAGCTCTGTATTCCTAAGGCAGTAGGAGATGGCATCCCTTCTTTGCAGTATGGCTGATCTGAAATTAAACAAACACTATTTGGGGTAGGCATGAAAGCTTTACTGAAAATTCCCACTCGTCAAAACCATTTTTTTTTTTTTCGTAGTGGACTGAATTTCAAGGTTTTTCAGCCTTAAAGAAAATGCATAATAGGGTTTTCTCTTTTTTTCACATTTGTTAAAATCATGCTCATTTGACAAAGATGTTCTGGTTTATAATTTCAAATTTACTTGTTGTGCTCTGACATTCAGTTATAGAAAAAAAATACTTGGTTTGACATGGGATTGAAACTAGTTAGAGAAAAGTAATTTTTCTTCCAAAGTGCTACAAATTGAAATTACTCAAAATAATTTTTGATTACTATGACTTTAATTTCCTAGCTATTGTACTGTGGAAACATTCCCCCCACCCACATCCACCCCCCCCTTTTTTAAATCCTAATTTGAATTGAAATTTTATTTTAATTCCATGTATTTTTCATTTCCATCCAGGTCTGACCTGGAGGCTACTACAAAGGGAACAAGAACATTTACAATAAGAAGTTTCAGATGATGTTAGCAGGGAGAGTTAATATGTAACTGCCTGCAAGGAGAGAATGATAAAATAACTTGTTTTGGATTTTTTTTTTTTTTTCAGCCTGTTCTCAAGGTGTGGTAAACCTACAAAATTACTGTGGAGTATTAAAGGCAGAAATACCATGCCCCTGCCAATATTGCTGTACTTAAGGTCCATTGATGCAAGTGAGTGGGGAATTGGGTCCAACATGTTTGTCACTCTCAGGAAGATCCTCTGGCCAACACCTACCAACCACAGTGTTTGCAAGGATGCAAACACTCCATCCTGGTCACCACACACCTAAAAGTCTCCACCAAGTGGGGCAAACGTGTTTAAGCCTTGCCACTAGTGGCTGCTGTGGGCCAGGAGGAGAAATGTCGGGGACACATACGGCAGCACTAGTTTAAAGAACCAGAAGAAAAGTGCCCAGGGCAACAGGATCACTACAAAACACAGCTCTGTTAAAAAGTAGCTCTACAGTACAAGAGAGGAGGCAATTGCAGGGACCCCGCAAGCATCCCATGCTGGGAGTTTGCATTGCCATGTGTTCGCTATTATTGTCAGCCACCTCAGTAGATAACACTGACAATTTGGTTTACTCCGGGCTGCTATCGCCCTTCTGTGGGAGTGGGATGTGGAGTCATCTCCTCTGAGGAGTTGCTTGTTCTCCTCCTAATCTCTGTGGTATGGAAGAAGGTCTCCCCCATTGCTTGCTGGGCTGGCAGCCCACTGCTAAGTGAGCAACATTTCCAGAGTAATGGATATGGGCAGTTGTGTCTCAGTGTAGGGTCAGTTAAAAGGCACACAGCAGAATGTTTTGAAATGGACATCTGGCATGCAGTAAATGCATTTAGGAAGCAATAAACAGCTCATTTTGAATGACTTCTGCAATTGGTTTCAACACAAGCAGTTGGTGGAAAAACAAGCTTTTAGAAAGGTCATTTAGTGCCATATATAACCCATCTCTTCAAGTTAAACTCCTTAGCAGTGTACAAAGCAAATCCCAGCCCATTTCTGGTCTGATAATTAATAGAGCCTTCTTTAGCTGGAGCAGTACAAAGAAAGTGAATGTTGTCCTTGTTATCCACACTTAATAATTCACCATTTGAATTGTCAGGGTGTCTTTGAAAGAAGCTGATTGTTGAAATCCAAGAGCGGTAGATGTGAAATATTGTATATTGTATCTTCAAGATGAACACGGAATTCAGATGCTTTTAGTCAGTAATAGATTACTGACAGCCCTTGGAAAAGAAGAAAAGATTTTAGATTGTAAGACATAATATTGCAATTTTCTTGCTGGTGTTCTCTTCAAAGAGTATAAATAAAACATGAATACTAAAGTATTTAATTTTCTAACCCTTAAAAAAGGAAAGATTTTTTTCCCCCTTTATTTATCATTGGATATGATAAATGAGCAGTTTGATCATTACAAATGTAGGTTTCCAGTGATAAATAAAAGGATCAGAGTTCTAACCTGGCCAGACAAATTGACACTGATACATGACAAATACATTACAATTACCCTGAGAGGTTATTAGTTAGTTCCTAAAATAAAATATTTGAGGTACTAAACTGTCACTTCCAGACACCATTGACTCCACATGCTCCAGATTCAAAACCAATTATCTTTAGTCCTGAAAATCATTGTCTTTAGTTTGATTTAGATATATTAAATCTACACGTATGTAAATGAATGCAAGTGAATCACTTTTTGAGTTGTGTACAAAAATTGCAATGCCTCAGGACAGATTACTCTGATTTTTCGGTCACGTAAAAATGTCATGAAGAGAGCTCAATGCTTCAGATTAGTGTTGTATTAATTGAAAGTATGATGGTGTCAGCAACTGTTCCTGAACCTACTCTATGGTGAGTGGAAAAAAGCAATAGGGGAAGAGAATTTTGGAAAATTTTCTTTTTAGCATTTTATTTTAACATACCATATTACGATATTCCAAATGAAAACTTTTATTTAAAATTAAATTTATTTTAGAAATCAAGATGATTGGGTTTTTTTGTTTTTGTTTTCGTTTTTTTTTTTTGCCAGAGCATTACTTCATAATTTTTCTGTTGACCACTACTTAAAAAAAAATGGTTTATGCCACTTTCACTGGAATTCCACCCACAATGTACATCTCTTTTCTAAGATCAAATGTGTCTCATTTTCTAAGTATTATTTTCTTAATTATTAGTTAAGAATCAAGAGACATATAAATCAAATTTCATGCCACAAGGTAGAAATGTAAAGTTTCAGATTAGTGTTGTGTTAACTGTGCGGCCTCCTGCTCAGGCCTGGCTCAGAAAAAAGAATTTAATGTTGCCAACAATGTCAATATTTCAGACTTTGTTTTCATTTGATAGAGCAGGGCAAAAAGCATTCAGCGTTTTCATTAAAAAGCCAGAAGAGTAGCGATCAGTCAGCATGCCATCAGCTTGGGCAGTTGGGTGGTGTAAGATGGACCGTGGTGCTCCTGGGCAGCCTGACCCAGCAGCCAGTTGGTGTTTACCACGCTCCAAATGAATTCGTACTTAAAAAAGCCAGCACTTTCTCTACACTGAGTGATCTACCTTATGCTAATTCTAGGTTAGTGCCTGGCTATGAAGTGGTAATTCTTTGGATCATAGAATAATAATATCATAGGGTTGGAAGGGACCTCAGTAGATCATCTAGTCCAACCCCCTGCCAGAGCAGGGCCACCTTAGAGCAGGTTGCACAGGAACGCGTCNCTCACCAAGGATGATGTACATTTATATTGATGTGCAGTAATAGGAAGAAAAGACTAATCCTGTCTGTGCCCTTTTCACACCCTCCAAATTACAGGATATTTCTGCTGAAAGAACCTGCAAAAAGGTACTTAACATCGACCTTAAATGGTCATAATTAGGTCTGTAAGTTAATGAGCTATTGAAGCCAACAATTCCAGCTGCATTTCTTCAAAAATTGGTATTCAAAGTCATTTGTCTCTGGACCTTGACACAGCCTCACGTAAGGTATGACTGTGCCTGTAACTTGTGCAGATAGAGCCAATATGAATCTCACTAATTCACTGCAAATAGCATCAGTTTAGTGTGGGCCAGTTGGTCAGGCTGTCACCAAAGTCTTGAGGGGAGCACTTCAGACGATGCTTCAGCAATGACACCACCACCTTCCATGACTTCCTAAGCCAGCTAAGTCAGATCAGGACTGCTGAATGTAGACAACACCTCTAGGCCAGAAATTCTGTGAGTTTCACATTCCTGAGTGATGGGGGAAATACTCTGCGCAAGAGTTTATCTGTGCTGACTGTAGCTTCATGGTCCTTTTGGTTGCAGCTGGTATTGGGATGCTGAACTAGCTGGAGCTGCTGTCCAACCTTCTGCATAGGTTCCTAAGCAATTTCTCTATGAGCTATAGAATCATAGAACTGCTTAGATTGGAAAAGACCTTTAAGATCATTGAGTCCAACCATAAACATAACACTGTCAAGGCCACCACTAAACTGTGTCCCTAAGCACCACATCTACACATCTTTTAAATACCTCCAGGGATGGTGACCCAACCACTTCCCTGAACAGCCTCTTCCAATGCTTGATAACACTTTTGGTGAACAATTTTATCCTAATACCCAATTTAAACCTCCCCTGGCACCACTTGAGGCTGTTTCCTCTTGTCCTATCTCTTGTTGCTTGGGAGAAGAGACCAATCTCCACCTCCTTACAACCTCCTTTCATGTAGTTGTAAAGAGCAATAAGGTCTCCCATGAGTATTCTTTTCTTAAGGTTAAACAACCCCAGTTCCCTCAGCCACTCCTTGTAAGACTTGTGCTCTAGACACCTACCAGCTCCATTGCCCTTCTCTGGACACGCTCCAGCACCTCATTGTCTTTCTGGTAGCAAGGGGGCCAAAACCAAACACAGTATTTGAGGTGGGACTACACCAGTGCCAAGTACAGGGGGACCATCCCTCTCCTAGTCCTCCTGGCCACAGTATTTCTTATACGAACCAGGATGCTGTTGGCCTTCTTGGCCACATGGGCATACCTGGCTTATCATAGAATCATAGAATCATAGAATCATAGAATCATAGAATCATAGGGTTGGAAGGGACCTTAGTAGATCATCTAGTCCAACCCCCCTGCCAGAGCAGGGCCACCTTAGAGCAGGTTACACAGGAACGCGTCCAGGCGGGTTTTGAATGTCTCCAGAGATGGAGACTCCACCACCTCCCTGGGCAGCCTGTTCCAGTGCTCTGCCACCCTCAAGGTAAGGAAGTTCCTCCTCATGTTTAGGTGGAACTTCCTATGCTCAAGTTTGTGCCCATTATCCCTTGTCCTATCACTGGGCACTACCGAAAAGAGCCTGGCCCCATCCTCCTGATACCCACCCTTCAAGTATTTATAAG